>KN825693.1:0-14659 GCA_000827395.1 Paxillus rubicundulus Ve08.2h10 | reverse complement strand
TATTTTACAGGAATCATTTCCATTCTTTCCCCTTTCCCCAATGTTCGACCCCCATCACAGTGCTTCCTGGGTATTGCTTGCCGACCAAATTCAGTTCCACCTTGTACAAGAGACACAGGCGGAACACCCAGTGGACGAGTGTCTTTGGGTGTGCGAATTCTTTTGGATGGCATATGTTGCTGTCTTTCCTACATTTCCTCAGGGGGACTGGCCAAACTGGAACCCAAGGATTAGCATGGAGGGAGATTTCATTTCTTACTGGATGGCTGAATTTGAGGCCGGCAAAATGAGACCAGATTCAGTGAGGATGGTCCGGGAGTTCATCTGGGAGGAACTCAGAGATCTTGCTGCCCATTTGCTGCCCATTCCCGTTGTTGCGGAACCTCTCACTTAAACATTGCTTGGCTTCAAGTTCACATTATTGTCCGTATTGTATACCAAATTGTAATTACTGTGGACTCGGAGCAATATCAATCATTGTTCTTTGATCATGCATCTTCAGTGTTTGCTATTCACGGGCATGAGAAACCATGCACATAGCCGAACTCAGAGAGAACTGACACAGGCTGGTGAGTATGGCTTTGGACAATGCTTGTTGTGTGTGGTCTTATGGTTACTTTGACCTCTGTGTGATGTTGGGGAAGCATTTCAACACACCGCAGAAGGACCTAATGGGCCGCACATCAGCCACAGACTTGGAGTCATATTGTGTGTGCCTTTACCAGCGGCATAGGGGAGCTCAGACTGACCTCAAGTCAGCCTCAGGAATTTTTGGTCTCAGATATGCATGAAAACTTATGTCGCTCCAATGTGTGCCCAGACCACAGCCTTTGGTCCGTTCTGAGTCCGTTTGGGGGAATGATGACACATATTAATGGATTTCCGTCAAATGTTAGGTAAAGCATTAAGGGAAATGGGCGTGTAGGCGAATCGTCCGAGTCCACCTGAAAACACAACAAAAGCCCAAAAAATGGACAAATCCGGACTCGAACCGGAGACCCCCCGCACTCAACACCATGCTAAGCGGATGTGATAACCAGCTACACCATATGCCCGTAGCCGCAATTGAGACCCCCGAGTCGCTAACATTCCCTTGTTCTTCCATCAACCACCACCTGCGACCTCTTTGAAGTCTTTCCAAGGCCGGAGCTACGAGTAACGATGTCAACGATCGATCTCACAATCGAATTCGGCGGTGGCCTCGAGCTGCTTTTTGGAAATGTACGCTCACATGCTGTCTCGCTCCCCACGCGGGTTCCAGCGAGCAATTCGACGACGCTCTCACCCCCGGTATCCACCACAAAGCCTGCAGACGTGGATTATCTCATTCATCATCTACGAGATCATGTCCTCAAGGAGCGGCCTGAGTTGTTCATGGAGGGAGACACCGTGTAAGTTGTATCGAATCACATCAGCTGCCTTGCAACGCCAAGCCATTTTGGCAGATATTTGGGTTTGGCACTGCGATCTGACGAATTGTTTTGTCCACGATGTAGCCGCCCAGGCATACTCGTCCTCATCAATGACACAGACTGGGAGTTGGAAGGCGAGGGGTCGTATCAGTTGTGTGACTGTGACGAGATTGTCTTCATCTCGACTTTGCATGGAGGATGAAGCTGGAAGTGATAAACACCATACCCAAGGTCGTTCTCCAAGATGTGGTTCGATCAGGTATCATGACACCCCACCAGCGTCACCAACAAGCGGGCACTTCAGGAGGTAATAACAGTGAAATGTCGACAAGTCTATGTCAGTGTAAAGTTGGTGATCACGAGGGCCTTGGCGGCGCGAGAACTAGTGATTTTCAGTGAGTAGCAATGAGTGCACCAAGTGTGGTTATCTATCTCGATCTCTCGCCTCCACCACATACGTCTGCATCAGTCCTACCACCTTTTTCAAGTTCTGACTGAACTTGGCTGAGATCGGGACTACGTCCATCACGCGCATCGCACTCCCGCCCGTCCCGTCACCTAGGGCCAACTCTGTGCGAACATAATGCACCAGTTTTGCGAGCTTCTCCTTCGCTTCAGCGACTGCTTGTTCTCCGCTGTCGCTTGCAAGCAAATCGGCCTTGTTGGCGATGACCAGCCGCGCCTTCTCGCTCATCCCCGGCAGATACTTTTCCAGTTCCCCTTTGAGGATACTGAGCTCTTCCCATGGAGCTGGCCCAGAGAGGTCGACGACGTAGACAAGCGCGTGAGAGCGTTCTATTGAACGCAGAAATGAGTGACCAAGACCGACGTCCTCCGATGCGCGGGAAATGAGACCTGGGTTGTCGGCGATGGTGAAACGGAAGGATTCGAGGATGTCGAAATGGTGACCGGGGCCAAACGCGGACTCCGAAGCAGAGGTATTAGCCAGAGTGGGTGAGGCGCCCTGCTCTGAGGACGGCTTAACCTCAGCTTTCTCCGATTCTTCTTCCATTTCCTGCTCGAGAATACGCGCCTCCTCTATGGCGGTTTCCTCGAAGACACGGACTCCTTGGAGTTCTCCTTCGAAGGTACCGTCGTCAGAGACACGTATAACGCCAACGACTGGGTTCAGCGTTGTGAACGCATAGCTGGCTACCTCCGTTCTGGCACGACCTCCCGTAAGAGCACGTAGCAGGGTGCTCTTCCCAGCATTGGGCATACCAACGAGACCAATGTCCGCAATGATTTTGAGCTCCAGTTCAAGCGTGATGCGTTCGCCGTCTTGGCCCTTGGTGGCGAACTTGGGAGAACGGTTGATCGGCGACAAGAAGTGGGGGTTTCCTAGACCACCATTGCCTCCCCGTGAAACCAAATGGCCAAGGTATTCCGTTCTACCGAGGGCGAGAGGAGCGTTGACATCAGGTACCTCTTCTTCAACCTCGCTCAGGTCGAGGTGAATGGGATTACGCGCTCTCTGCACGCGAGCCCACCGCCGTTCTCTTTCTTCCCGCCATAAAGAAGCTTCGGCTTGCTTGAATATGTCCCTATTGACGTTATCGTCTTCGTAGCGAGGGTAGTGGACCCATCTGTTCCCCAGCATCTTGGCCCTGCGCTCTTCGAAGGAAAGCTCACCAAGGGACTCTTCCTCTGCCTCCCACTCGTCCTTGGCACGCCGGGGATCGTCGCGTGGAAGCTCGCGGACGACGGTACCGAGAGGTACCTTTATAATCGTTGGTGAGGCGTTTCTCCCATTTTGCCATGTCCCTTGGCCAGAACCGCCAGGCAGACCGCGAGTGCGCTTCGGAATCGAAGAGAGGGTTGTTAGAGTGGGCGTGGGCATGATGTAGACATCTCCACCGCGGCCACCACTCCCCCCGGACGGCGGACCCATAGGCTTAAATTTTTCACGGTGAAACGCGACACATCCGTTGCCTCCTCTGCCTGTTAACAGGGCAACTCATCAGCTCGCACGAACATGGGAGGGTGGCTGGCTGCGTACCGCCTCTGACGTTGATGATGACATGATCGAGGAATGTTTCTCCCTATTCGCTGTTGATGTGAGGTTGAGTTCATGGATGCGTATGAGACATACGGACCCCTTGTCGACGTTTCCGTTCCGCCCTCCTCTGCAATGGCTTTGTGGTCGGTAAACTCTCTAGGTCACTGCTGCTCGACTGGGAGTCGTTTCGAGAACCGTCGGGTACATTCCTTGCGGTAGATGTCGAACAGAATGGACGTTTCTGTGCCCGGAGCAGTGAACGACGCCTGCAAGCTGCTGCGAACATCCAACTCGTCTTTGACAAGTGTGACAAGAGAACGGATCGTCTTGCAAATACAGGTAAACATGTCGTTGTATTATTCTATTATACAGTCGACACCAAAGCGATATACTAGTACATACATCCAAGTATTCGCACCAAGTAAATCAGGTGGAGTGGTACAGAACTGCCAGCAACTTACATACAACCATCATCTCTTCCTCGAACCCGTTAATCCCAACAATCTACTCGGTGTCAGAGCATGTCCCGCGTCTCTGTTCATATCGTGATGCTTGGCACCCTTGACCGATCTTGCCGGGACCACATTTTGAAACGCAGTCTGAGGTGAGGATAAACTGCTGATGCGCAGCAACAACGAGGCAGCAGTCTCGTCTTCAGGAGTGTATACAGGCGACGCTAAAGGCGACCCTTTTTTGTTCCCACGATGCGAAAAGCCAGGGAAGCGTGGCTGGATCTGACTCGCTATGGGTGGGAGGAACGTGCTCGGTGATGGCAGCGTGAGCACGGGGGGCATGCCAAATCCGGATGTGGATGGCGTGAAGGTTGCTGAGGCAGGAGGTGTGGGCAATTGTTGCCCAGCTGTCCTCGCGCAAGTACCGTTGATGACTGGATCAAAGGAAGGCGACGATCGTTGCTCCTCAGCAGAAGATGGAAGCCAGGTGGAAATGGAGGGCAATCGATCGGGAAGGGGTGCGACAGGTGAAGACCTGGACGTGACCGTGTTGGCGACATCTTCCCATGCTTTCCCATGCCCTCTATCCCTGCGTTCATGTTTAGGGGGCACACTGTCACGCCTGCTGTTTATTGACCCCCCGCCGTCACCGGACTGTGAGATGGGGCCCGTGCAACGTGGGCACCCCCTGTCCTCGAGTTGCTTGACCTTGTCCGACAAGTCTTGGAGATATGCCACTGTGCGGACCAAGATCTCCAATTTGAATTCCTTCTCCCCTGTGCCCTTGGGCTTGGCTTTTGCCTTTTTTGGATCCTCCTCCCCATCGTCGCTGTCGTCCTCATTGGATCGCTTGTGTTCGGGGGGGACGAGCTCCCTTAAAGTGGCCAAGGCATCATTGATCTTGGTGCGCCTGGCTTTCTCGATAAGCGAATGATTGATTTTTCGCTGGGCCTCACGTGCGGCACGCGACATAGTACCTGGCTTGCGACCACGACGTCTGGAGGGTGGTGGGGGTGGGGGGTCGTATATGTCCTCATCTGCATGGGATGTACTGGAGGATGACGACAGTGAAGTGAGTGCGTCTGGCTGTGGGGGTGCGAATGTGGGGTTGGAATCTGATCGAAGGCGTTTGGCGCGACGAGAAGGGCTGCATGAAGCAGAGTAGTAAATGTCCATTGGGGTGATCTGCAATGGCTCCGTTGGTGGAGAAGAGAGCGCAGGAGCGATGGGGCGGAAGGAAGACATGGGAGGGACCCGAAATTCCGATGTGTGTGGTTTAAGAACGAGAGGGAGACGGCGGCTGGAACTCGCTGACACGGCAGAATTCGCAATTGCTCGTGTGCCATACAACGTGCTTGTAACTGACCCTAAGTCGGCCACTGCGAGAATTCCCTCAAACGACCGCTTTTGCGTGATGTGATTGGTTCATCCCTGTTCTTAGCACGCACGTGTGTCAGCTATCTAGCTGCCCAGCGTGAGTGATGTCGTCTCAGTCACTGATCACATAAACAACACAGGAGGATCGTCCCTCATCAACGTTGCACCAGGACGGCCCCGGGTGCCTATGTACTCATGGAAAACTTTGTTCCGTATTCCGAGCACACCCACACACCACTTCGAAACCCTCGGGTAAGAGCGGGTAACTTTGTATGTTGGATGGTAGGCAATGGTCTGCAAACCCAGAACGTCTAGTGTATCAAATTTTCAATATCGTCGGGCTCCGCGTCTCACAGCAACAGCAACAAAAACGAGTGGGGAGTCGTGGAAGAGCGTCTCCGCGTGTATTCAACGAGTATCGGCAACAATTCCCCTCGAATGACGCAATGCACACGAGTCTGGTCTTCAGCTCAACAATGACGCTTTCTTCGTTCCTCCACCCGTCGGAAGAATCTGACAGACAGGGTCAAGGTGTACGCAGGCATCAACATCTCCTCGTCCGCCATGGGGATGGTGTACCATGAGGGAAAAGGGCACCACGATACGGCAGCAAGCGCTGCAGGGCAAGTGTGGGGTGGAAACGTCAAGAATCAATAGGTCAGGCTTGCGCCCGAAGATCACAGTAGCATATGCATCATTTGGATGGTCTCAATAGCATGATAGCCATTACCTTGATTGTAAGGGCCCATCAGTCAATCACAAGGTGATCCCGTCAGTGAATTCCTGGGTGTCATGGGCATAGCGCTCCCTCCCCATTACCACTGACGCTGACGACTAAAAAAACACGATCAAGCTCTTTGGCTGGCTTCCGGGTTCTCAGCAGATAGGGGAGTCTTGAGCGTGTCAGAACTTCTCCCACAGCGTGATTTCCCCGAGTCCGTCTGATGAGAATGCACCGTTGCACGACAACACGACTTGTTTCCTTGTCCGCTCATCTTCGTCGTACATCTTTTCCCAGTCTACCCAGGCCCATGTCGTCATCTATACTCCCTCCATCTGAAACAGCTGGGAAAGTACCAGCACCGCCAGTGGCCCCGACGGAGCTCAATTTCACCCTCTCACCCATTCCCAAGAACCCACTCGGAGAGGGGAGGTATATCAAGACGGCTGGGGCCCTCATCATTGGGTGTGTATACTTACTGTCGCTTGTCATACAGCGAGGCTGAGGAAACAAAGAGACGAAATCCTGAATGGGAAGACGCTCGACCGCAACTCCAATTATTTCGCCCGCTTCTGCTTCGAGCTGGGAATAGACCTGTGAGCTTTCGTCATGGACACGCAGGTTAATCCACACTCACCGTAAAGCTGACCTTAGAAAGCGAATCGAAGTCATTGCTGATGATGAAGAGGAAATGTGCGCCCCTCTCGTCACATCTCTGTCGGTGCCCGAGATTGAGCAGACCACAGTATTGAAGCAAGTCAGAAGATGGTGGAGAAGTATGACTTTGTCATTACTTCAGGCGGCATAGGTCCCACCCATGATGGTGCGCTTGCATTTCGTCTGGCGTGTGACACGACCGTTGATGTTGTTTCCGCATGCTCCCCTTCAGACATCACATATGCCTCTCTCGCGAGATCATTCCACCAAGAACTGAGCTACCATACCGACACACTTGCGCGCATGGAAGAATCGATTCGCCAACGACCTTCATTTTCCCAACAAAACGAAGAGCAACACATCGCGCGGAAGCGCATGGCCTTATTCCCGCACGCCGCCGAAGTGCTATTTGTAGCGAGCGATATTTGGGTGGTTAGCATGACCCAACATCTCTATCGATTTCGTAACTCAAAGTTTGCATCAGCCCGTCGTACGCCTCGAAGGGAAATTATGCGTATTTCCCGGAATCCCATCACTATTCCAGAAGATGTTGGACAATTTAAAACCTTTCCTCCCTCTCCCGCCCCCTGAAGCCCGTCCTTGCCGCTTACAGGTATTTACGCAGTGTGTAGTGATACTTCCTTCGTATCTCTTCTCTGGTTATTTATTCTGCTCTTCTTGTCCCGCAACAGTCTCCCGGAATCTTATATTGCACCATACCTCACCACGCTGCAAAAGCGCGTGAATTCAGAAGGCATTCGGATAGGCTCGTATCCCCTACTCCAACATGGAGTCTACGTCTCACTTATCGGAGTCAACCGTGAACGTGTACGCGAGCTCACCGAAGAGGTCGAGAAGGAGATTCAAGGTCGCACTGTATCAGACGAGGAGGCAGAAGCCAAGAGGCGCTCCAGTGGTGCGTAGTTGCTCTGTGTAGCGGGTGATGGGGACCATGCTCGACGCGCGGTGTACTTTGTATGATATCTTTGTCGACTTTCGTTTTTATCAAGTCATTTTTAATCCTATAACCCAATATGGTCTCCTGGGGGGGGGGGGGGGGGGGTTAACTGCGTTTTGGTCTTGTCGTGTATCAGCATCTGTGCATATGAGCCCTGTTGAATCTCAGCACTTGTCTCCCCCAGCCAATACGTCCCTGATAAGAAGCAAAGAGGCCGCCGTGAAAGCAGGCATGTTGAACGCCACATCAACGTTCCCAGTATCCACTCTCCGCGTAGCCATGTCGTCCTTCGACACGAAAGATACGAGCGTCTTTCCCACACTTCGATCAACGGCTAACTACCTGAGCCATCCCCAAGAACAAGCGAAACGCACACACGTGTGTAGGGCTGTCGTCGAATCGTAAGCCCCGTCACACCCGATTCACCGATGCAAAAGTCGTACCAAGTTATTCGCATACGCTCAGGCTAGACCCCTGAACGGCGTCGGCGCTTAGGCATCGATGACTGGTAACTGGTGCTCTGAAGATGCACATAGCCGTGGCTGACAAGTAGTCTTTCGCGTCTTTGTCGGTCCACCCTCCCAAGCTCTTTTGGGTGATCAGGCCTTCAGGGGGTACAATGTCACACCACTGATATACCAGGCACTTGTCCCTAACACTACTAATACTGTAGAGATACGAGCTTAGGTTCGTCACGCGTCACAAATGAGGAAAAAAACTCCTCGCCGATGTGCTCCGATAGGAAATCGGGGAAAGATCAGTCTGAATTTTCACAAGAACCAACGAACCCGAGGTCGTATCTCTACAGTAGCAGAGGAACTGATATGGGACCGTCTGGGGACGTCTCTGGGACAGAGATTGCTGCTCCGTTTGAGATGAGAGATATCGCGGTTGCGTTTGGTAGGGGGGAGAGGGATTGAGCTGGACATGGGTGGTGTCGTAGAGGCGGGGGACAGTGAATCCAGGATCATGTGTACATTCATTTGATGGGTTGGCGCAGGCGAGCTGGCGAGAGACAGAGGAGGTTAACATCGGTTTCGTGTCCGATTTGATCGTTTAACTCGCATCCATGCACTGGTAGTTGAGTTGAGTTATGTCCCGAAGCCTGTGGCCCAATCGCCTTCAGCTTCAAACGTCGATCGAACATCGACTTGCACATATCGAGGTTCGACACCATGCGCGCTAGCGTTTGGCGAGATGCGCTTTGAATTCAAGGCATTATTCGAGCAGCTAACGTTGCTGTCAAAACGTTACTCGAAAATGCTTTGAACTCTAAGTCAAGGCTGGGTACTGTGACCGTCGTTGGCTTGGTACATTCTGTCGTATTTCGGGATGTATCGGACAAACGGAGAGCGTTGGAGGTGAGGATATGTAACGCCCATCGACATGTCTTCGCACACGTTTGACTCGGGTTTGGCTTGGGTTCATCAATCGAGATATAACGTACATGGGGTCATTTTGTGGGGTCTCCCCCCGCACCAGGGTTGGACGTACATTGGTGCCAGTGGAGATAAGTATGTGGGGACGATATGCATCGGCCGATATCTGACGAGCGAACGTTCGCTCATAACGTATACGCCTAAACGGTGACCCTAGCCTGGGTGCGAGTGACTGAGTGAGAAACGGGGGTAAAAGAACAACAAATAGGTAGATAGTGACACAGACCACTAGACTACAAGGCCATATGTATCGAGTAGCAATATCAAGAATGTATGGCGATGGCAGAGTACTACTAAATTGAGTGAAATTTGAGTGACTTGAAGTCTGCCATCACCATATATTCTTGTCGTTGCTACTCAGTACAGCCTATAGCGGTTGCTGTCTACCTATCGAATATTCTCGTTGCGTGTTCGAATGCTGCTGTCTCTCCCTTGGTTTTGTTATTTTTCCCCCCCGTTTCTTCAGGTAGCTAGTCCAGAGACAACTTGTCCACTCTTACTCCTACTACCTGCCGGGAGGCCAACGGACTGTTTCCGTCGCCCCTTGGCTGGACTTGTGTCAACGTAAAAGGTCGATGGAAGAACGCAATTCTACCAATGACGATATAATACACTGCCTCCATCGATCGCAGTCTAGGGCCATCTTCGGTACCTTGTTCCGATACAACCCGTTCTTTAGCTCTGCTAGCGCCAACAAAACAGTCAAACGGTCAGCGGGCTTGTCTGCTCCATGATACCTTCTGTGCCTCTTGAACTCGAATGTCTGTCTTGCCATTCATGGAATTGACCTGTCGAAGGTAACCATTGAGAACGTGAAGAAACTAACATACAATAATTTGCGTTGTTGAAAGAAGAGTTCTAGGTAGTGAAAGACAAGTTACTGACCAGTCAAACCGTGACTTTGACTGTGACTTCAGCCACCGGATGTGGGTAACGATAAAGACCGGATGCCGGAGGCGTGCTTTGAGCAAAGGTCGACGATGACAATAACATGTAACTAAAAGCTAAGTACTGCTATGCCTAATCATGCGAGAAGGATCTCCTGTGTAGTTCCATCAACATCAATCTCGAAGTCCTCCTCGCCTTCTGTGTTGGAACATGGTAGTTTCGACCTACGTCACCGTTCGTCATCACTTGTAGTTATCCTCCACCTCTCTCAGGGTACCACCAGTGACTGACGCGTGGAGTCACGCTTTGTCACACAATTGCAGCTGCTAATGCACCTTACAACACTTTACTCGTAACACTTTTTGCACTTACAACTTGAAAGTTCTATAGTTCAGATACATCCTATGATATTTTCCGACTGAGGTCATGGAAATACCTCCATTTCCAAGAGATCTATGCAACATAAGCAAGTGTGAAATGTACTGGTAGTACGCTGTAACAGGTATATAATTAAATAAATATTGCATGCCCGTACTGACCTTCATTTCTGCGCTGACTTTTGCTCGGTCACATCTAACATCGAGGGTTTCAAACTCTCCTGTGCCTTGCTTTTTTACATGCATGATACTGTCTTTCAGGGATTGTGAATGGGTGAATTGGACCAGAATGGTAGTACAAATCCTCAATACAGAGCTCTAAGCACGCAAATGTTTCATGCTTTGTCCTCGGGGCCTACAATAATCCCATCCAATCTTACCTAGACCCCGAGTGTACTGAGGCCTCAAACACTTATCACAGTCAATGACTTAGCTACGGTCATGGCCAGTCAGTGACAAGTCACGAGGTCAATGACCGTGACTTTGGGTTTTCGGTCATGACTGGCTTTCACTGGTTCTAGGCATGTAGGGGAAACATCTGGCGAGCCTAACTACATGGGTCTCGCGCCGCCTCTTTCCGACACCCGGAATTGCCCGTTCCACATATACATTGGTTCAATGTTGCAATGATCGAATAATGCGATCCAGCATTTTGTCATATGGCGAAATCCCGGAAGGCAAGTTGATGAGAGTTCATCACTTGGATCATCAATGTCGGATCTCCTCACCTGGCCAGCTATCATGGGAGGATGATGGTATGGCCGGAGAACCTTGTAAGCTTTCTCCTTCTCTAATATCATGGAAATGCAGGGCGGTCTGCGATGGGGTTTTGGGACAGAGTCTACCAAACTTGGACCGCGCATGGAATACTGTGAAGTCTCCCGGTTGTGATCAAAGGCGTCTTGTTCCCACCAGAGGGATCCTGGCAGCTTCCATCACTCTGCTTGCCTGATTGCAACGTTTGGGTACTTGGAGCACAAGTTTGATCAGCATCAGTTGCACGAACAACCTGTTTACATGAAATAATTTATTTATTCATCTGTTACGTCCAATAGTAGGAGGAAGCGTCGCCACTGGACGGATGGCCACCTCATTTCCGTCATCCACCCTACACGATAGATCGGAGAGAGTGCGATGCCAAGTATGCAAGCTTGCTGGCATTACCAGAGATTAGCATCATTATCTGCCAAGGAACCAGCGTTGGTGCGTCTTTGCAACCATGGCATGACGACGGTCGTAGTTCACTCTATGCATGCGTGACGCGCACCTGAAACCATCGGTTGCAGTACTATCTTCCACTGGTGTGGTGTGAGAGCAAAGTTGCGATGTGGATCCTGGGAGTGCCATTGAGCTTCTGTGAGGCGGAGCTACGAAGTGGGTGTACACGGATATAGTCGCTACACGTACTCGATCCTTCAGCTTGGGGATTTTAGACACCGAAGCGGACGTCGATCGGGCTTCCAAAGCAACTTTTCTTTGTGCAGACTTGCAGACGAATCCATGGGTGGTTCCGGATGCGAATGGAAGACTTCGGTAATGATGTGTCCAGCACTGACAGGGTGAACATCTGCGTCGCTTTCCATTGACGGGACTGGAGTGCCAGTGTATTGTAGAGTCATAGCTTGTGGTCCTCGTGGATAGGGCGAGGATGCGCTGGTTAGGGCTCAGAGCGTTGCTCGGATATGAAGAATGCAAGGATCCTTCGTGTTTGTGGATTGTCAGACGGAAAGTTGTATGCTAGACACAGGAACAACGACTTCGGGAGGCTGTATATCAGTACCTGGAGATCAGCGATTGTGCAGACGGCAGAATTATCTGTTGCAAGTATTCAGAGCTGCAGAGGGGAATCAAGCCTTGGCTGTTCGAAATCTACTATGAACAATTTACGATGAATAATCGTGGAAAGATCGTTTGTAGACCAACTTACCTTTTGGAGCGGCGCCCTTGAGCACCTTCCACGCTAACTTGTTAACGACCATCCCGTTAACGGATATAGGCCCACCTCGTTGTTCGCTTCTCGAATCCCATAAATTCAACGTTTCTTCATCACGTTCGCTCTGGCTTTTTGCTCTCGAAAAATCACCTCGTAAATACCCGCCCTACTCAAGACTCGTTAACACGTTCACGATGCACGCTTTCTCCACTCTTGCTTCCCTTGCCCTTCTCTGTACTCGTCTCGCTCTCGTCCAGGGTTACGTCTACGTATGTCGTCGGGCCTCTCTTACTTGCTGTAGCCTGTGCTAACGGGTGCCATGTACCATGCAGGTGACTAACCCCGTGCAATCCACTACTTGCCATGGTGGACAATCCTGTTCTGTGGAGTGGATTGACAACGGTGAATCACCTCTCCTTAGTGCTATCGGAGAATGCGAAGTCGGCCTTTACACGGGTGAATATGTATGTACTTACTCCGCAGGTTTACACTCTTGGGTTCTACGTGCGATTTGTTTTAGGAATTGGCCCAGGCACTCCTCTCAGTCGATGTCGCTACGTCCTCATCTTTCACGTTCACTGTAAGTGCTATTTTTGCAAATCCCGACTGCCTTTACTCAATTCATTGTAGCCTAGCCCAGATGCTGGCCCCAATGGACAATAGTAAGCTCATGGCCAAGTTTAACAGCTTGAAGACTTCGCTGACATTTCCAAAGCTACCTTGTCTTCACAGCTAGCAGTGTTGACTATAACGGCTTCTCTGGCTCTTTCACGTCAGTGACATCTTCATGCCGTTTTCTACGCGAGCTAACGTCATCCATATTGCAGTCTCGATGGCATGACTGGTACCACCCCTGGTGGTGGAGCTGGTGGTTCATCTGCTCCAGCTGGTGCATCTACCCCTGCAGGTAGCTCCACCCCTGGAACGTCTACTCCCACCGACACATCAACACCCACTGAAACTTCGACCCCTACCACTACACCTACCGCTACAACTCTCAGTGTTTCTACTCCTGTCACTGCCACTTTCCCCACTACAACCCCCACGGCTACCTTCAGCACGGCCACTCCCTCCGTCTCTAGCCCGTCCGCCTCTGCCTCTGCCTCTCCTACCAACGCTGCTATGCGCGTTGGGTCTTCCACTTCCCTTGGCGCTTCTCTTTTCCTTGCGTTGGCTGGTGCCTTCTTTTTCTAACAAGTGTCAGGGTAATTGGTAGTGGATGTAGAAGGCTCCGACGCGATTTTTTCCTCTCAATTCTGTGAATACCTCCCCAGGGACTGGGCATGTTTTGCGATACCTAAGTTTTTGTTGTATTATTCTTTCATCAGCCACGAACTTTGATTCATGATTCCATTTTGCGCTACGAAATGCATCTCTTCCATCATATCTTGGCATGGTCTGATGCTGTTGTGACCAAGAAGAAGCGGGTATTTGATACAGTCAACTTCCTCATGATTCATATCTCTCGGGCTTGTCTATGTGGGTATGGGTTATGGGGAGGTCCGTTTTGAACGAGGAAAAACTGGCACACGTTCATGTAGTAGGGTAACTAGCCGCGCTACGCGCGTGAAATGGGGTTACGCGTTCCTTTTCCTCAATTCTTACACGCTTGTTTGGCTCCAAGGTCCAGCTGACCTAAAAGCCAAAAAAGGCTGTGACAGCCTCTTACCTACGTGTGAGAAAGGATTTTCATCGAATGTCCTAGTCTCGAATCCAGACGTGATGGTCACCTTTGGAATGGAGTGCCCATAAGAGTTGTTTTCAACTCTGCTCCCTAGCATGGATGGTATCAAGATTGCAAATGTCCAGTGGACAGTCTGATGTTGGCTGAGCATCAGAATACACTCTTATGTCATCCAATATGGATTTGATCAAGACACGGAACCTAACCTGGGTTTGAGATACTTCTGGCATGAATGTAGCAACCTGCCCATGTCCCAGCCTGAGGCAACTCACCTGAGCCCTGAAGCACCCCATCTATGTCCTACAAGCCCAAACATTACTGGAGTGCCATTGCCATGGATGCGACAACCTGCCAAAGCCCAGAGTGTCCCACCTGATCCTGAAACACATTCTCCATGACCTCAATGGACCACCTGTGCTGCCCTGGACTCAACTGTGGTCAATGCAGTGAGAACAGTATACCTGCACCCTCAACACGACCCCAACACACCAAACACACACCCTACACCACATGCAAAACATCTCCCAGGGCTGCACAATGATGTGGTACACCTCATGCCCCAAATGTAACATGACTGCATGAGACTTCCCATACTGACAACATTGTACCCATAGCTCCAAAATACATCACCCATTCCCTCACAGTCTGATGTGTGCCTTATGCTGCTGTATTTTGTTTTGGCAGATCAGGTTGACTGTCATATACAGTGGGCAACAAAAGTGTTGCAATGTTGTGTGGGCTTTCATTGTTTGGCTAATATCT
>KN825692.1:0-14690 GCA_000827395.1 Paxillus rubicundulus Ve08.2h10 | reverse complement strand
CTCTCTGGAATCCACTCAGGATCCTTCCCATCTTCTTTCTCAACCATCTCTGCAAGTTCCCTCCCAAATTCTTCATCCTCCAATATCCTCAACTCAATCTCCTCATCAACATTAGACATCTCCAAGCTGTCACTGTCACCATAAGCTTCCTTGAAGTCAATTTTCAGGCCGTCAAAGGCAACAGCAAGGTTATCCTTAAATTGTCCATCATGGTCTGATTCTGACTCATGCTGATCTGAGTCATCTACAGTTTGTGAATTATCTCTGATTGCATGCGAAGTCGCATGTGCAGCTCGACCATGGAGCCCAGAGATGTTCCTTGGTCTCTTCCTTGGTCAACCACATCATAAGTGTTAGAGATGTGTGTTTTTTTTTGCTTGCTCTCTGGTTAGTATGATTGCTGTAATCACATCATTGCAAGATTCTTGATTGCTTCACTTTTCTCGGAGCTGTTTCTGCTCAGCGAAAGGGGATGATTCCACATTTTTGGGATTTTTAGCTATTTTTTTTAGGGTCCGGCCAAATCTTTAGCCAGTCATGGGTATCATAGCTACATTTTTTGACAATCCGCTCGTGCAATTATCAAGTAGAGAGCCTATATATGTAGTCTAAATGAAATATAGTCATTCTAAATAAGTGTAGCAGTCAGGAAAATTCGCTCGTCAAACTTGCTGAGTTTGATTGTCCCCAACTGTACAACAAGGACCTGGGAACCGCTCAAAGTCACGTTCAAGTGAACGCTAGCGAGGTTCACCAGTTTTCCCACAGGTTACGGTCAGTGACAATAACTTTGGTTCACTGACCCGCAGAGCACTGGTACAAATCGGAGCTGATCACTATCGATCTTACACAACTCCCGCTTACTACATAAACCCGAATATGTAGTCCATGAATTTGACTTTAGCGTCAGGCCCCGACTAATGGCGTACGCTCTTCGTCAGACACCACTTGGCGAGGCGCCGCGGTCTTCGGCGGCGGTTTCGAGCCTCCCGAGGAGACCCCGACCACCGTGGCGGCCACCTCGACGCCTACTTCGGCAGCCACTACTCCAGTCTCTACTCCGGCCTCGCCTAATTCAATCGCAGCGGGAACCAAACCCGACATTTTGTAGATGGGTTTAAGACTTGGTCGGTGTTTACTGAGCGGTACAGGTGACCAACAGAACTTTGACTGTTGGAGAAATCAGATCTTTCGTCAGCGTGACGTGAACTAGATTGGCCTAAGATACGGCGCGGACTCACGAATGGTGACGAGGAGCAAGGAAGGTAGGTTGAGTGGTTTGGATGTGGCTTGGATGGCCTACGAGTGTTGCTGGGGAGGTATTGACCAAGTCGTCGCCTTTATATGCTGCTTCAGAGTCCATCTCTAGATAGGCATGTGATCCTGATCCGAATATTGATAACATAGTGATACGATTAGAATCACTAAAACACTGTCACAGGACATTGCGCTTCAGGTTAGTAGGATGGAAGGTTTGTTGTAACTCCATGCGTGCGCTAGCTTGTTCGGATAAGGAGGATAATCGAACCAAAGGGGTGCTGGATATTATGCCAGAGGGCCAGAGTCTCGCAGCGTCGCAGCGCCCAAAGCAAGATATCAGCAAGGGGTGTGACCATATTGAGTGATATATTAATAATTTTAATCAACGATCTCACTTGCAGCTGCGAACATCATGGTCCATAACCTCGAAACACTGGTTCAGTCCCCCTGGCAGGTGGTTCCTCGGTCATTAAAACCTGAGAGATGACACCCACACAAAATTTGGCTACAATGTATAAAAAACCGTTAGTGGTGGATCAAGAAGTACTAGTAGTAGACACAGACCTCGTGGTCGAATACCCAAGGTTCAAAAGTCCGAGGCCAAACGCGCAATCAGTAAATCACACCATCGGTGTGTCCTCGTGTACGATGGTTATAAGGCGGGCAGGGGGGAGGGTGACACCACGACCAGGACTGACTGCGAGAGGTCGATAGTTGTAGGAGGCTTGAGGATTTCGGGATAGCACGACCTCGGTGTACAAGCTCGACCTGTGGGGTAAATTAAGAAGCCAAAATTCGGTCACTACAAAAAAATCGTGTATTGGGTGGTAATATACGTAGAATGGATTGCGTGCATTGAAATTTGGACCGCAAAAACGCGCCCAACGAGCGCCAGCGCATAGATGAACGTGAACATCGGAGTGACAGTGCAGCCATATGCATGCCGTTGCGCTAAACGATATTCTCGGCACTGGCAAACGAACCGTGCCCCGTGGAAAGCCAGACGATTTGGATGCCCATTGCATAAGATCGATAATCCAGTTGATCTCGTTCACTACACAAATACAATCAAACTAGTCCGTGGGTTTGACCCCAGGCGTCAGGGACCCAGTTCGAACAGCTCACATCGGCGCAGGGACAGAAGCCCTCACGCTACAGTCCGATTCCTTCGAGTGCATCCACACCGAAATCTACAAGCGCCCCATCAGCTGGAGGGAACACGCCCGCAGCCTGTGCCACAGCTTCCAGGTTCTCTGGGACTACCACGCCGTCGAGGATCCCCGCACCTGCAGCGCCCTCGGCCGGCAGCGCTGCAGTCTCTGAGATGGCCGCACCAGCCTCTGCGGCCTCAAAAATGGCTGCGCCTGCTTCGATTACAATGGGGATCAGAGCCGCCATTTAATTAGTGCTCTTTTAGAAGACCTGATTGGCGTTTATGAAGTGGTACGGGTGACCAGCAGAGCTTTGACTGTTGGAAGCCGGGAAGTCGGATGTTTCGTCAATGTGGTGTGATTACATTGGCTTAAGATACGGAGGGGATTTACAGATGTCGAGGAGGAGCAAGGGAGGTAAGTCGAGTAGTTGAGCCCACGGGTTGTGGTGTTACTGAGGAGGTACTGAGGAGGTAACAGCGTTATATATACTGCTTCAGCCCTGCAACTAGTCCAGATAGTGCAATTATCGACACGCATTTACCCTTAGATGTGCATATAGGGCATGGCCTGGGTACTAGGGTATCATGAGGGTGATGGGTCTGCGATTAGAAATGACACTGCGCCTCAAGTTGGGCATGAAAAGTTTTGTCGTGACTCCATGCATAGTTTGCTCAGATAAGAGCATCGATGCTAATGGAAGCGAGCACCAGCCAGAGCGCCACAGCTTCGCGGCGGCTAGAACAAGAGATACATAGGCGAGAGGTGCTAGATGGAGGTTGACAGTATTAAGTCGTATGATCTGAATACTGATCTCACTTACGGTGTGCAAACATCCTGGGTCATCCCATCCCACCGGGGCCACTATAAATTGAGCAATACAAAGTTCGAGACAATGTATAAAACCCCTTAGTAATGGTGGATCGCTAAGTACTAGTAGACAGACCTGTGGCAGCGTTTTCGGAGCTGGTTATTGGACCTCGTAGTCAAATACCCCAGGTTCTAAGGTCTGATCATAATCTGACGCGCAATCACACCCTGTTATGTTCACCATCGTGTCCTCGTGTACGATGCATAATTGTTTTGGAGTCTTAACTCCACCGCATCGTCGACATGCGGATTTTCATTCCGTAATCCAACAAATAGACCCGAAGGGTCGAAGGTACATAGTAGCTCTGCATGCCATCATTGTGAGTTTATGTGCACGTGGACGAGCGAAGGCACCACCTAGAAGCTCAACAACATGAGGCCGCGTAACCGCCGAGTGTCTCGGGGTGTTGCAAGGTCCTTATGTCTTGGCTGAGCGCTGTGCGGGCGGATCCAGAAAGGGCTTGGACGGCTCTCCAGTTAGTCTGCGAAAGTTTTTGTTACCTAGATCCTGAAGGAAGACCCTGGGAGAGGGTGACGCTATGACCGGGACTAATCAATATCGATGACCGATGATCCCCAATCGCCTGGCTTGGGTGAGAGGTTGTGTGAGGTCTAAGGACTCTGGACATGGTGGAAAGTAGCACGGGGCCTCGTGGTGTTTTTGATTCGAGTTGGGCTCCTAATCGACGTTGAGACTGGAAAAGAAGGACGCGACGAAGATTTCAGCCTGAGTCGGAACTGCGCTGACGGTGGACCATGGACTAGAAGCACAGTAAAAGGACTTGCTCTTTCGAGCCATCGGACAATTGTCGGAGGAAGTCCGACCAAGGGTGTTTGTTACATACAGCAGACACGATAAATCAGAGTGTAGATCACTTTCATAGCGCCCTGTGATCAAGCTATAACAGTACATGCATGGTAGACTTACTGACACTAGCGTTACAGGTCAAAAGAGTGAACTAGGCGGACATGGAGGCTTGGATAAACTATGTTAGCGGTGTCGAGGCAAATCAAACCGAGACGTAGGTGTACAAGCACGCTCGAGGGAAGTGGCGAGTCTTTTGTGACTCAACCAGTGGGGTAAAACAAGAAGCCAAAATTCGAGAAAGCTCTGGAAAAATATGAGTGCAATAGCATTGCCCTTGGATGGCCAGAAACATACCCATGGGGCTCCAGTGCCAGCAATAAAGATGATTCCAACTCGCCGAAACAACACTTCACTATCTTTACAAGTTTACAAGTTTTGCCATCATTGGCTTTTGCCCCTAGCGCAGCTCATACGACTATGGGTCGTGTGCAACATACTGCCGATGCCATCGAGCGAATTGGCGGCAGAGGCATCGAACAATTCCACCAGTGGAAAGATTTCACAGCCCCTTTTCTTCATTCTGTAAGAGATGGCGGACACTGGCATCACCACACCCGACGAGATGGGGACAACAACCTGAGCACACCCAGAACGATGACCAGCCTGCGTGGCAACATCCGCGTAGGTTTTTTGGAAGTGATTAAAAGGTGGCGGTGTGGACGAGAATAGGTTTGAAGAGGAAACAAAGGCGAACAGTGTAGAGAAAAGTCTGGCGCAAGTCCCAAAGTTGTCAACGAAGGACATGGAGAAGTGATACAACCGCTCGGATTGGTTTAGCGAGGAGGAGGGTCCTCAGTGGGTCCTGGCTTACAAGTTAGTGACCTGAATGCTATATAATATGGTGTGGAGAGGTGTTCAGCTGACACACACCTGGAAAAGGGAATCCAAGGTACAAAATCCAGGCGCTCATAAGAAATCTAGAACCACTCCGTGGAAGATAATATTTCCATCAAGGTGCTTCTGACAGTGACACGAGCTTTCAATCAGGGAATGCGGACTTGCTTCCAGGCATTCCGTTGACGTCAGCGCTCAACTGAAAACACCCAGACAATCGAAGCATGCCGTCAACTTTTGCCTGGGCCAAATATATGGCGCTACTGTGGCATCCACATCTGGCCCGCGTTTGCGGACGTTGGCCATGATTGCAGGCGGAAAAGGAGCTCTGAGTATATCAAGTGACAGAAACCGATGCATTTTAAGGTTCGGAAGAGGGACGAAACACGTAGGAAACACCGCGTGATTCTTGGCTGAAACCTGGAGACCAGATTCACGGCGAAACCTCGAGAAGGACTGCGAGCCTGAAAGCCGTGGATAACCACCATAGGCATTTCGTCCTCCATAGAGGTTCCCTCGAAGAAACGAGGATATGATATGAGACACACGAGGATCTATGTTCACAGTCCACACGAATCCGTTATTGATGTACGGACTAGCTCCATGCCGAACGGCAAGCCCCGTGCGGGGCAAGCAGTAATAATCGGTGGTAGACATGTTGGCGCCGCCTTAAAAATGGCTTTATTCATGCGTTCCACCTGGTCTCGACCATCGTCCCTGAGCTGGTCTGCCTTGGTGATGATCGCCTGCAGTGTAAAATTTGTTCCACCTGAGGACTGAACCTGGGCATCCAGCTCAGCTAGCATGGCTTCGTCTGTGGCTGCCAAGCCATGAGGGGCAGAAAAGAGTATATAGATACGCCGCAACCTTGGATATTTCCGAGTTTACATCGAGCGTGACCAATTTAGCAAATGGCACTCACTCGTGGCGATTTGTGATATAGTGATTAATGAGAGCGCCCCATTCCGAGCGACCTCGTGAACCGTATCCAGGGGTGTCGACAACGACAAGCTTACCAGGGTGCGGCCCAACTCTGAAGAAGTTCAGAGTCTGTGTACGACCCTGGAGAGCCACACGTGAGCAGGAGCCCAGGCCAAAGATGGATTACAAACAGCCTTCTTGCTTGTAAACAGCAAGTCTTTGCGTCCGAGCACGGCATTAAGGAAGGTGGACTTTCCTACATTTGCTCGACCTGGAAAGGTCTAAGTTTGAATGGAGATGTTCAAGTGCAGCCCGCTAACCAGTTACCATTACCTTGTGGATCAAATGAAGCTATCAGCAGAAATAAAATTGAATTCACGAAGCATATCCCTACTCACTTCTGGTAGTCGATTAAACCGCGGCAGAGAATCGGCTTTGGCTACAGCGGCAAGAAACTCAGCGGAACCAGAATCTTGGAATATCGTCTTTGCTTTTGTAGAGCTTCTCCTTGACAGCAGAAATCGGTAGATGTTCGTAACTGGATGAGTGAGATGACAGTGCAATCGCAGGGACATGGTTGGGCCACTCGGGTTATGGGGATGCACTCTTGCTGTACTTCTGCGCAGTGGCATTGTAAGTTTAAAGGTAGCCCTCATGCGGGTTCATCCCACATCACGTGGTGTGACTCTTCCGTGACCAGCCATGCCATACTGGATTATCAGTAGTTCTAGATATGAAAGTGTGGGTACTACTTCAAGTTGTAAGATATGTGAAGGTAGTAATATTTTAAAGAAGGTGATCGAGTGATGTATCAGTAGCTCAACCCTATGCTTTGATGTTCGTAAATTAGTTATTCAATTTTTCGTGTTCGTCGTTCTCCATGTCACGGAATCACGTGACATGGGATGAGGGCTAGTGAGGAAGTTATTTACCTATGTTAGCTTCCAAAGCCTTTGCCAAACAGCCACAAACTCGTCCAGGACTCATCAACTAGAAATCACTCTCTAATATATGTATCAACCCGTTTAGAAGGAAGACAGTCGTTCCTTCTATATGACAAATCACTCCTGTGATCTCTCATCTCATTTCTCGCAGTCGTGATGGACCCACTAGCTGGCGTGGATGAATCGACCACTGACGAAGATAATGCGTCGCAGACCACTGAGGATGATCCTCAGGTTCCCGACAGCCATCCACATGTCCCGGTCCCCCCTCCGAGTCAGCCAGTGCAACCCCAACCCCCTCCAGCCGTTTCCGCCCGCGAACGACCAAACTATCAACTCAGACATTCTTTGCGAGGTCACACCCAATCCATATCAGCCGTCAAATTCAGCCCTGACGGCACGCTTCTCGCTTCTTGTGGTGTGTCGATTAACCCATCCCTGCGCGTGCTCTAACGCCGATCGGCTGTCCATGAAGCCGCAGATAATCTGATCAAGTTATGGTCCCCATTTACTGGCGAACTAATAAGGAACCTGAGTGGGCACACCAAAGGGCTTTCCGACATTGCGTGGTCCACGGATGGCGTGTATCTAGCGTCTGCCTCGGACGATACGACTATTCGGATATGGAACGTCGACTCTGTACGTTTTTCCACATGGCATTCTACGACTATGCTGAAAGGAAACTTGACGCGAGTCAGGGCCTAACCACAAAACATCTGCGAGGGCACACAAGCTTCGTATTCTGCGTGAACTACAACACCGCGTCCAATCTCCTTGTCTCTGGCGGATGCGACGGCGACGTGCGAATCTGGAACATCGCAAGAGGTTTGCACTTTGGTCAGCTCACTGGATGTGACTCATGTTTTTTCTTTTCCCCTCAGGAAAGTGCACAAAGACGCTGAACGCTCATCTGGATTATGTTACCGCCGTGCATTTCAACCGAGATGCTACGCTTATTGTCTCCTGCGCGCTTGATGGCCTGATGTGAGTTCTTTCTGTCCGTGTTCTGTAGCTACTTGTCTCATCTTTTTGCAGACGAATATGGAACACTACAACAGGGCAGTGCCTCAAAACGCTAGCGGAAGGACATGACGCTGTGTGGTGACTACTTTCTTCGTCATTCCCCATCGAGCCAGTCTCATTTTCGTCAGTCAACATGTGCAGTTCTCACCCAACTCGAAATATATCCTGTCGACAGCTCACGATAGCGCGATTCGCCTTTGGGATTATCACAGTTCTCGCTGTCTAAAAACGTACATAGGCCACAAAAACGAGAAATACTGCATTGCGGCGTGTTTCAGTGTTACAGGAGGCAAATGGATAGTATCGGGCAGCGAAGACAATAAAGTATATGTCTGGGACCTACAGAGTCGCGAGATCGCGCAAACGCTGGAAGCCCATTCAGGTATGTTTATTCCCGTAGCTTTCATATCTCTTTGGTACTCATGGATCTCGCAGGTGTCGTCGTTTCTGTAGCTGTGAGAGGTTCCATTCCAGGAACTCCTAATCACTAACAAAGACTGTTCGTAGACTCATCCTCAACAGAACATGATAGCTTCGGGCGGGATAGAACCAGATCTCGCAATTCGAATATGGTCAGATCGAGGATCTATATAGTTCTGTAATGATGTTGTATTTTGTGTCGTTGTGCTATAATATTTCCAATATTTCCATGACCTGCAGTTGATACGAAAGCAGAGCGACATGAGATAAAAATACAAGAGAGAATGCTTGTAGACGTGGTGCCAACCTCATCTCCCTCACACAGGCTTCGCGTTGAGGAGATCTTCGTTATTTAAGTTAACGAGTATCAGATCTAAGTTGCGGCAGTGCATCAAGTGACGCTTACCTTGAGCAACCCTTTGGTCTGCATCCGTGAGCCCAGAGTCATGTGCTTCCAGAAAAGCGTCAACCTCATCCATGACCTGGTCGTCATCCTCTCCATGAACCATGTCCAAGTCGCTGTCATCGTCGTCGTCTCCTGCATCGTCGATCGCAAACGGAGTCCTCTCCATGAATGCTGCGTTAACTGCCCTGACGTGCGGCATAGGAGAGAAACCAGCAGAAGACAACGCCGATACAGGACCATTATCTTGGGAAGCCATAGCGTCAACGGTCAGAGTCGACGATGATGACCTGGACGCCACCAGGGTATCCGTGTCGCTAGATGTGAACGTCGACTTCTGTGCAGGCGAGAGGAGGGACTCGCGTGCTTTCGGTTCTTCCAGCTTGGTGTAACGTCCGAAAGTGGGGCGATAAACAACCTGATGTTTGCCGATAGTTTTCCCAAGCTCGTCACTGAGCTTATGGAAGATCTTCTTGTTATCCTCGGTCGCAATGTTGGACCATAAATCGCCCAAGAAGCCGCCGCCCGTCGTAGGCAGCTCCAGATCTGGAACATGTTCCAGCTTGAACGATGCTGACAAGTCTGTCTCAAAGAACGATTCCAGGATTTCATCAGCTAAAACAACCATTCGAAAACTGGCCGCTCGCAGTCAGTGATGGATACAATGACGTTTCGTTGCGACGTACGTTGCGAGGTTGAGGTATGGTTGGTTGTGGCCGATTTCCTGCGGACCAGTTTCCCCAGTTTCGCTGTTGGTTTCTTGGGGCAAGAGGGTATCACCATACTCAAAGGCGTTCGTCATGAATCGGCTTACAGCCCCTAGGTAGGCGTCGCCGATTTCATGGCGGAAGATGAACTGGAGGAGTTCAGTCAGATAAACCGACGCAAGATGATCGATTATACTTACCAGGAAAGATTCTGACAACGTCAGAACTTCATCTTTCGTCAGGTAACCGTCTTTGTTCTTGTCGTGAAGATTGAAAAACCACTCTATGTTGTCCATCAGATCATTGAACATGACACCATCCAATCCGAAGACCAGGTCCTAACCAAATTTAAACACCAAAGTCCGCTGAATCCAACAGGGAACTTACCTGGAACGACAACGACCCTTTACAGCTTGTGTCCCAGAAGTAGAACAGCCGGTCGATGACCTCATGCTCTGCGACCTCACGATCAACGCGTTGCTAGACCTGGATGAGCGACTCTTCGAGGGAAATGCGATGGCAAAGCAACTTCGCGAACCTGAAAACCATTGGTAACAATCTTTTCGTTCCTCGCCCATGTCAAAATTTCGCTTAAAAACACCCTGAAAGTCTTCAGTCCAACCCTCGTCTCGGGTCTGTCTTGCGTGCCATCATTGGTAGCCAATAGCAATGGCGGGGGAGCAACATCGGGTGGCGGAGGCTCCACACACATCGCCATGTACAGCGCATCGTAGACCAGGCCTGCTTGCTCCTTCGTAAACCTCGCTAGCGTCTTGAGATTGCGGACGGCAGACCGCTTGGAGAACACCTCGATGCTGTTGACGATCTCGTTGCGATATCTGCGCCGCTCAGCAAGGATCGTCTCGTCTGTGATCACAGCGAACTCGCGGAAAGATACTAGGAGAAGTTCCTGGAAGCGTGTGATGGCGCGCGCTCGGGGGTCAGATGACGTCGGATGTGCAGATTCACCGAGAGATGCAAAATACTCTCGCATGAGGCTGCAAAGGGTTAGCGATGCTGCGTTCTCATAACATGCCTGAGCTCACTTGAGGAACCCTCCATCGTCTTGAACTTGCAAGAGCTTTTCGCCGTTAATCTTGAGGATTGCTAGACAAGCGCAGGACAAGTCAAAAGGAAGTCTAGGTAGGCTGATGCGAGCACTGACCGAGTCTGTTGAGGAGTCAGTAAAAGGTAGTGCCAGAGACGTCAGAACAAATCGCACCCAACTTGGAAGAGTACTTTCGGGCCCATACAGAAGAAGCAGTCGACTATACGGAATGCAAATACCATGGGCATACTGTTGATATATCTTGAGAAGAGTGAGCACGCCAGCTGACACGTCGTACGCCAAGAGAGTGACTGACAAACTCAAGAACCACGGCAGAGAGGCCACCGAGAGCTGAACATCAACGACCGAAAAGTGGTCGTGTATAATGGGGAGACAACGCATGACCAGGGACTCGAAGACTCTTTGATCAAGGAGTGTCCCATGCATTGTGGGGCTTACAGACCAATTAGATCGGTCTGTAATTGAATTACTAACATCATACCTGTAGTAGCCCGGTAGGAGGCGGTCACATAAAACCTCGAGGAGCCAGAAAGCCTGTTCTTCTGACATATAACTGCGATTCCATAATGAGCCAAGTCAGGGAATGTTATACGTGACCTACATGAGAATGGCGGCAGCGAGGATGTTCATTGCCTGCAGAGTATACGTGGGATACATCGTCTACCATGACGTTATGTAGACTGACCTGACAATAGCCAACTTCTGGGTTTTTGAAGGAATAAGCCTGCAAAACACGACGAAGTGCAATGATCCCTTCCCCAGATTGGTACCCAGCATACTCAGGAAGACTGCGATGCAGATCTTTCTCTATGTCTTCGAAGCTCGTGCTATTCTTGCCCTTGGTTTCATCGACAAGCTGGTCATACACACCAGGATTTGTATACCGAAGATAGAGAGAGCCAGATAGTGTTTCCCAGATCTCGCCACGAAGGCGATTGGGCAGGCCGACCTGAACGAGACGCGTACACTGGGGGTATCTCAACAAGGTAAGGTTTCGACCATGAGCTGATTAAAATGTCATCGCAAGAGTAGTCAAGCATGATAACATACTTACTCCGTAGGTATGTTGTCCAAAGTTTGATTTTTGAGGCTTCCCGGAGTCTAGGTGTCCTCAACGAAGAACCGACACGTAGTAGGGAAAAGCTCACTTCTTCGGGTCACCAGGAAACCTGAACTTCAAACCAAGCCCCCCTAGGTACTCGATCTCTGGAAGCGGAGATCCTTCCTGTGTCTCTGTAATTAGGCTTCCATCCTCCCTTTCATTCTCGGCCACCGAAGACGTGGTAGATATGAGTGCTTCTGAGTAACACGTTTTTACGAATCCTTTGACAGCTTTCATCTGACCGCGCTGAAGTTCTGCTTTCAGTGCTTCACGCAAGATGGCACAGAACGCGTCCGCTGTTGGCCGTAGCGACGTCAGTTGAATGATCTGCCTAGCGATGTTAGCCTCCTTCATGAACGTCCGCTGTGACTCACGATCTTCATGCCATGCCAAGTTGATAAACTTAACGCATAGACACCAGCACGAGCGTTGAGCCGTTCCACGCGTCGCACGGTCGACAAAGGTATTGTGAAGCGGGCTGATTTACGGTCTAACGAGGAGAATGCCAGATAAGAGGGAATAAGATACAGTTTCCCTGCCTAAACACGGAGTATTCTCTGTCACATCTCTCGAAGCAGTGATAAGAAACTCACGTATGAATCTTCCACCCCTTGTTCGCCTAGACTGAGCACTGCATTGATCTCCATCTTCTCGACTTCGCCTGAGTTGGACTTCTCGACATTTTTGGCTGGTGGTGTTAGTGATACCTCAGGTATCGAGAAGAAGATATGGAGTAGCTGATCTCTTGTGGGCTCCTTGAAATTGCGCAACTGGGTTGATATCGTGGACATGATGCCTCAAGTTGAACTTGGACCTCCGTGATCACAGATCACTTTCCCAGCGAGTTTATGGCGTCCTGAGGTGGCGATTGTTCGCAATATGCCAGAAGTAACCCGGGCCAGTTCCACGATGCTGTGGGAGGCTGCAGTTGTATTGCGTAGGACGTAATTACGGGCAGTGTTTAGCGCTGTTGGCAGGGGTTGCAGTGCTGCTATTCCAAATGAGGCTGGCGCCCAGGCTCTTCAAATATGACGACGACCTCACTTGCAAAACAAGACTCAAGTTCACTTTTACGCTAATTTCACTGTAAAGAAATTGTCAAAACTAACACGATAACATCCGGAAGTTTCACCCCACAGGATGCTGGCTTTAAAGCACCACATGAATGATGGTGTGTTGGAGCTAAATGTAGCGTCAGACCCTCAGTCGTACAACGTAACGGACTGTGCATTATGTACCTAAATGTAGCGTCAGACTAGACAGGTGTCAGTGTGCTATTAGGTACACAAACGAATGGACTTGCCCCTCAGTTGTACAATGTAATGGACTGAAGGGAAGAGGCATTGTGAGATGTGGGCTATATGGGGTGTGTTGACATTCCAATGCTATTGGAATGCCAGTGGTTGTAATGGCCACTCTAACATCATGATCAACCAAGGCTCATATAGTAGGTATGGGGGCAACTGTCATGCATCACACAAGAAACATGAGCAAATGTAATATTTGAACAATATACCATGTGAGGGTGAGAATAGTACAACTTGTGACACTGTGACAACACTACAGTACACTATCTCATAGTGCATGGGCCAATGAAAGGTCAAGATGCCCTCTACCACTGAAAATGCTATCTCATAGTGTGTAAATCTCATAATGCATGACCAAAATTGGGAACCAATGACCAAAACTATAAGGGGCAGTGATTGCTCAGACTACTAAGGATTAGCTATGGGTAGCGAATAGGTATGTAATAAACTCACCTCAGCCACCACCTAAGAGGGGCAAAGAATGACTACATTCACCTATAATAGGGCAGTGATTGCCCAGACTACTAAGGATTAGCTATGAGTAGTAAATAGGTATGAAGTACTGTCCAATTACAACCTTAGGTTTGTCATGTGTCACAAATGACAAAAATGCTCCTCACTGATGTATTCTGATAAAAGATTGGGTAAAGATCAGTCTGGATTTTCAAAAAATCAACAAACCTAAGGTTGTAATTGGACAGTAGACTCACCTCAGCTGCTGCCTAAGAGGGGCAAAGAATGACTGAGGAATCCAAAGTGAGAAATAAGTGTATATATGTAGCAGAGTAGGCAGAGAAGCACTCATCAGTGATAATCAGGG
Organism: Paxillus rubicundulus Ve08.2h10; assembly: GCA_000827395.1. Taxonomy (NCBI): domain Eukaryota; kingdom Fungi; phylum Basidiomycota; class Agaricomycetes; order Boletales; family Paxillaceae; genus Paxillus; species Paxillus rubicundulus. The sequence goes on along the minus strand of KN825692.1, from coordinate 991 downwards.
GAATAGGAATAGGAACATGAAGGAGGTGGGGTTAAGCAATGTAAAGTAATGATGGGGTGCCCCTGGGGGCTCAGGAGTAATGATAAGTAGATGATGATAAAGTGTGATGACAGTCCACACAAGTTCTGGATGGATTCTGAGTGGACACCGAGACTCCAAGCAGTTCTGCCTGGTGGTGGAGTGGAGGTACAATCTTGGAGTTTTCAGAAATGTGGAGCTGGTGTTCTGGTTCTGGTGTTCACTGTATTTTGTCAAGGAGGGATCAGGAGCACATCAAGCAAGCAAAGCAGAGTTCTGTAACAAGTATGCTGCAATCTGAGGAAGCCCTAGTGAACATGGGCCAGAAAGGTAGTATCTGCAAACCCAGAAAGCTATCAGATGATGAACTGCACTGCTTATACCACCTTAGAAGAGGTCAGATGGTAGTTATCATTAAAAAAGATTCTTTTGTATAATATGGACATAAGCTAAAAATGGTAAATGTCATCTACAAGCGCAGGGAAACACAGTTCTCAACAGCATCATCTTGTGCATTGGGGCAGTATGAGGGCTTGTGTTGGCCCTGGTGTGTTCCAGGGGCAATCAACATTGGGCATGGATGGTTGTGGCATAGAGTGCAAATGGGTGCCTGCTGTTGCAGTGAAGGGTCATGAGGCCCAGTGAGAATTGGTTATGATGTGACATGACAAAAACTATAATAGGGCAGTGATTGCCCAGACTCAGCCACTGCCAGAGAGGGGCAAAGAATGACTGAGGAATCCGAAGTGATGTCATATTCCGCGCCGCGCAAGTCAACTCCGCCTCTCCGGAACCCACTCCGGGCCAAGTCCGCCTTCTCCGTTTCTCCGTTTCTCCGTTTCTCCGTCTCCGCTTCTCCGCCCTCCGTTCCTCCGTTCTCCGTTCCTCCGCTTTTCCGCCTTCTCCTTAACATTCTTGTTCCTGTGCCTTGATCTCTTATCATTCACATCTCTGACAGACGTTTGACATATCT
>KN825691.1:0-14687 GCA_000827395.1 Paxillus rubicundulus Ve08.2h10 | reverse complement strand
AACTCATGTGCCCCTCAACAGGTGCAGTTATGTTACTTAAGCAATCTGTCTGTCTGATGGTCTTGGGCATACCCAGACTATAAAGCCCTGTATATAGGCATATGGGGCCACCTGCCTAGGATCCCATTCATCAGCTATCATATTATATTCCCTGTTCCATTTAGTGTGACTCTCCCAGATGCCAAGTTTGAGTGTATAGTCCACATCAGCACTTGTCCAGACACATGCCCAGCCCACCTCAGGCTCAAGCTCACCTGGGTTGTTCTTCCCAGTCATGTAGTGACAACCCTGCCATGTCTCACATCATTCCCACAGCAGTCCTTTTCCTTCCCTGCTTTTCACTTCTGCTCAATCAATCATCAAGCATCCTTGTGTCCCACTCGCAAGGAAGAGACTTATCCTTCTGCCCTTCTGCTCACAGCTCCCCTCAAGGGTTGAACAATTTGCACCCTACCTTTTATTTCCTGGCCTCAGGCCTCAAGGACTCTTCAAAGATCCTAGCTCAGTATCCATTGTAGTCATGAGCAGACCAGTCAGGACCACCTCAGCTGGTTGGACTACACGAGACGCACATGTACAGCTTGGAAAGCCCTCGGACGCTCTGGCTGTTGACAGTTAGCATTTCACTGTCATAACAAGGCTCAAGTAGCATTGTTGGCGACAACAGTCGACTTTTTGTGGGGGTGGGTAAAAACTACTTCGGGAATTATGCAGATACTGTGAGCTTCAGAAGCCTCCATTGGAAAATCTTGATAACTCAACAACGCAGGGTAGCTTCCAATACGACAAACGTCACGAGCCAGAATGTTCAGGTATCTTTTAAAGCAGTGAAAGTGTTACACAGCTATACCGAGCGGACATCCTTGATTGTTCACTCTTCCCTCGCTCTTTCCTCTTTAAATTGCTTGGCCCACTGAGATGCGCAGTGGGTATGGCAGCAGAAGAGAGGTACTGGTAAATTTACGCACCATCATGGAAGGTATTGGGCGATCAGGGAGAATATGTCTCGTCTATTCAAAGGCCCCGCTCATCAACGCCAAATGTCGTAAAAATGATATAAACCAGTTACCTCTCGTTCTGCGCTCACGTTCCATACACCATACGCAATTGCAAGTATTCCAATCATGGTAATCGTTGTGTTACTTGCCCAGTTTGAAGGTCGGGTCCACCAACCACCTGTTGTGTTTACCATTTACTGTTCGTGATCGCGTAGAGATGCGGCTCAGTTGCGGACACACCTGAAGGGGACCATACGTGTTTTGGATACGGGTAACGAACTCCACCTCCCTGTGCATGTCGGTGAATGGTGTTAGCCTGACGGTGTGGGATGAGTGCGTACCATGGTAATGATCTGTTCTGCAAACGTCGTTGGTATGGAGTGGAAGAAGGAAACCCTAACCTCAGACGCTTGTTCACCAGAACGTCGTCGCACAGCCACTGATATTGGGCAACTTCTGAATCACACCGTTGACGGAAAAGGATTTTGGGATAACACATGGGGAGGTTGCCACCGCCAAAAAAAGTGTCGCTTATATAAGCGAGAAATCACGGTCACAGACTAAACTTGTCAAAACATGTCTTACAGTAGTCTCGATACCATCCGTTCTAGGGAGCGCCCGCAAGAGTTGGTTATGGTCTCCGGAGGATTCCGAAGGTGTGACCGTCACGTCTGGATTCGAGACTAGTCTTACAGAGGTAGATCGGCGGCCCAAGTTATTCCCTACTAAGTCCTCACAAAATGGGGCAGTATCTGGCGCTCAGAGCTTCTTGGACTTTCTTTCAACTTGACCACTAAACCAACACTGAGCTTGACGCAGCGACGCCTCAAGGACTCGGAAATCCCTGTGACACCCCCAAGTTTCCACTGCTCGACATTGAAACGACTCCCGCCGTTCGACATGCACACACACTTTCACAAACCTCCCGACATCATTTTCGGCGATGAATCAGGCCATCAACGCGGTGACCAGCTGGACGTTCCAAACAAAGGTGAAATGAACGTCGATGGTGAGATCCAGTTGAAACCTATGATCTACCTAAGTTGTTAGCGTGATCGGGTTTCAAGAACTCACAACTTTTCATTCGTGACAGGATCCCTGAGCTCGACCTCCTCCAACTCGGGTGTGTCTCAGGTGGCCATGGATACCAGTGACCCAGATGGGTCCAAAGACATATCAATCTCAGCGGATGATGAACAGGCACGGTGGGGCACGTCTCTCGAGGCCCAACCCTCGGAAGGCGCTTTTCACAATGATGACACGGATAGCAGTGAGAGCGAGTCGGTGTATACTGAGTGTCAAACCATACCCCCAACGGAGATACCGGAAGTCGAGATTGAACAAGTCAGTCAAATCACATCACTTCTTTCACAGATCCTCGTAATCATGTAAAGGTGGATGTGGATATAGAAATGGCCTCTTCGGCTCACGATAGGCTTGATCTGGTTCGCTCTATTGGCGGGATGTACAGGATCTTGGACTTGATCCACGAAGAGGCAACCGGTGGCCTCGGTAAGTAGCCAGAAAAACACCACGTTTTGCGCTCACTAGTCGTATGTCGTGTCCAGTCGAAAAAATTATAATCGCCCAAAATTCCCTGCGCGACTTTGTGGAGGCCGTGCGTCCTGGCGTGTATGTTTCCTTGACGAAGGTCAACTTTAAAGCCCTCGATCAGTACATCGTGAAGCCCATCGGCATCTATGGAAGTAAGGAAGAGATCGTTAGATTCCTGTGTTCCATCGGCCGCATAGATGAAGATCTGTGAGCTTTCATTCGCACTCCAGGCATGTTCTCGCTGAAGTCTCACCCCATCTATTCGTTCAGGGCGCAAGAACTTCTGGAGAGCACTAGTAACCCTACCTCGCTTAAACCGAATTTGCGCTCTGGGTTGTATGTCCTTCGGCACATGCGAAGACCAGGCGACGAAGAACTTTTTGTCATCTATTGGCCCGAAGACACCACTTGGGATGACTCAGCTTCGTCCAACGTCAGTCGAAACCGGGTGACGTTTATGAGGTATGAGGGATGACTATCGACAAACCATCATCTTGATCTAGTCCCTAGATATCTCAACAAGATGTGCGACCAGTTGATGGCTCTGATATCTCCTGAACATGCGAGAGCAATGGTATGGAACACAAATAAAGAAGGGTACATCTCCCAAATTGGGTCCGGGTATAGCCGGCTGGTTACCTTTGAAGTGTCAAAGACCAATGAACAAGAGGAGTCGGTGGTAACTCGCCCAGGCTTTCAGGTGAGGCTCTAATGCTATTCCCGAATGGTCGTTGCATTTACTTCTTGGGCCGATACAGGTACCATCGAACTTTATCATAGCGCCTAAGGTTCCTGAACACTGTCCATGGGATTCCTCGCAATTCTCGCCCCGGTTGTTATTTGGCGAGACGAATCAGGGCTTCCTCACACTTGAGTACGAGGTCGCGAAGATCACATCTGAACGAATCAAAACTACCTACACCAAGTTACGTTTCCAGAATATTTTGTCAGTTTTTTGATGCATTTAGCATCGTTCGACTCGATCTGATACTTTTTCATAGGAAAGAAAACTTGGTCCTTCAAATCAACGAACATTTGGATGAGCGTGGGTTGGACATTCTTTTTGAATCAGAGCTACAAAAACGCTATTCCGACGATTACCACAAGTACAAGCACGATGTGGAGGTCATCAAAAGAAAGGCTGAAACTGACAGAACAACGGAAGTATCTGAGGCCGTCGAGAAACTTGAAGAGGATCGTGGATCCGTCTCAAAAGTCATGCGTGGTGAAGCCATCAAAATGATCCTCGAGAAATTCCCGTTCGTGCCAGTTAACTGACCATCAGAAGCCCAGTCACTGACCAAGGTGTCCTGACAGAATCTTGAGAGTGGAGGAACCTGGATTAGTTCAAGAGGGAGACAATGGAGACAACATCGCCACTGAATCCAGTGAGTTCCAAGTCCTCATTGCCCAGACTGTGAATTGACACCAACTTCGCCTCTTCAGGCTCCCGTTCAAAATTGTTTGCTTTGTATCCCGACCTTCAAAAACAGATTAAAAAAATGTGGAACAAACCCATTTCTATCCGCGGAGGCGATTTCGAGAAATGCAAGAAGAGCATATGCTTCGTCTATGAACTATGGGGCCAGATCAAAGGCTGGGACAAGGAGCGCAGGGATCAGGTCATCAATATCGCATCCAACCCTGACCTACAGGCAGCAAAGCAGGCGTTGAGGACTGAATGCCAGAAGGACGGAGGTGGCAGGTTGAAGTCGCTTGTGAAGAAAGGCAAATCGTTACTCGGCTCTTCCGACCACACCCTCGTTGAATCGATGATCAAAGATGCGGAAAAGTCGCCGTTCCATGGCGACGTGGAGTTCGTTGCGAACCTGGATGACATCCAACGTCAGTTACCGTCACTAAAGGAGCTTGTTTCCGAGGCGAAGCGGGCTTTGAAGGATGAAATCCCAAAGATCGTCTCTGAACATTGCAAGAAGCTGACGGACATGGCCTTGGAGGTCCAGAAGACTATGTGCGCGTCGCGCATCAAGATCAGTGTGGAGACACGCGAAAAGGAAGAACTAAATGAATCTCGGAGAGGATCCATCCGTGCGCTCAATGCGTCGTCACAAAGCTATCGATCCCTGTACGTCTGCTAGATATGTCTATTGCTGAGCTGACTGGCGGGATCTCTAAGCCAACGGCGGCTAATCATTGAATCCGTTAGAGACGCTCCTCGCAAGGGTTACTACTACTCCGGGGGTATGCATATACATGGCCTTTTAGGTCGTCTCCTGTCTTCTGATCGACCGTGTCAGATGTCAGTATGAGCGGCACCATGGAGCACCGGAAGGATGAGGGCCAACGATATAAAATCCATGTCATGGGTTTGGACACACAGGACCATCAGGAACTCCTATCTAACCCGAGGCACATTCCCAGTCCACGGTTTCGTCGACCGCACACATTCTGTCTCCCACCCGACCTTGTAATCTCGTGAGCCCTAGACATCATTCGATCATTCTCCTTGTAATAAAATCTCTCGCAGGCGAGCTCAATTGCTTAAAGATGACAAGATACTCTTGGCCGTCACTGACCTCCAGGGAAATTTATACATATACTACGAGAGCCTCACCGATATCAACGCTGCCGTGTCCCGACGACATTGCAAACGGATGGATGCGGGAAAAATTGGTGAAAACTTCCTTTTGGCGTTTGACGAATCAAAGCGAATGCTTTGCATCGTTGCGACGTCCGATTTGGTAGGGAGTCAGATTATTTGATCTGATGATGTCCTGAAATCTGTCAAGACTCAATTGCACATATTTGTGTACGATGATGGACGCAGGCTCATGCAGGCCCGAGGAACAGCGATTTCTTTGAGCAAGTGGTACCGGGAAGGAATTTTTCCCCGCCACGCATGTTTTATTTGTGGTAGCGAGGAACTCTTGCTCGTTGATACGCAAGCACGTGCGCGAGTATTCTCTCTGGTGACTTTGCAATTCAGGTTTGTAGATATCCTAGTCTTCCCACGATGCTACTCGTCTCATGCGTCGCTGCAGGCCAGCTGTTTTGGATTTGGAGCAAATACCAGCGTCGGTATACTCGTCACCTGATGCGTCGTGCTTCATCGTATCGCATAAGTATTTCTCAGGGCTACGCCTCACAGCTTACCATTGGTCTACCTTCGGCACGACGGATGGTACCCCTCTGGACGTTCCTCAGCTTCAAGCAGACGACTCTCTCTGTCTTACGTCGTTGGCCAACAAAAACGCGGTACATCTACTTAGGTTAGATATCGCCAGTCAACGATTGGAGTTCGTTGCATTGGACATCACGCGGAAAGAGACCGAGTTTACCTTCAACGAGAAGAGCATTCGGACATCCGCAACCAATGTCACCAATGTTACTGTTCACAACTCTCTCATCGACTGTCATGCCGAAGTATGGTCGCAATTTCCTGTTTTACCCGCGGTCGGTCGGGAGACTATAACGTCTGAAAGCCTGAGGAACAGCAAATCAATCGTCTTTATCACCGATCATGACCACAGTCGCTACGCGCGCCATTTCTCGGACCTCGTCACGACGTTCGAACACACGACGAAGAAACCAGGCGGCGACATTCTGAAGAAGATTTCGATCTCTAGTGCTCCGTTCTCGGCAGCATTGTACGAGATACAAAACGATGCAGAATGGAATGTCTCGAAGTTCCTCGCAGGAGAATGGGTTGTGAATTTCCTTTGTCTCATTCCGATTCACATTGCGATCACCAAGGAAAACCGCTTCGTGCCGCTCAAGGACGGGGTCTATTCCACTGGCCACGAAAGTTCATTAATTGGCGCAGATGTCAATCGCATCGTCGATTCGCTCTCATTCGGATGGTATGAATCGATCTTTCAATCCTACATGGCAACCAAGGTCAGTCCCCTGCAATATGTTCCGATATATTCTAATCAGATCATTGCTAAAGCCGGTGAAAGTGGTTTCTTCAATGGGAGAACAATCAGTGGGCAAGAGCTTTGCGCTCAACCACCTTGTAGATACGTCCTTTGCAGGCTCTGCAATGCGCACGACGGAAGGAGCCTGGATGTCTGTTACCCCCACCCAAAATGCTCTCATCGTGGCGCTGGACTTCGAAGGTACATAACCCCAACCCCCATGCTTCCACTTTACGATTGAATCCGTTCTTAGGTGTGCACAGCATAGAGCGCTCTGCGCAGGAAGACACATTGTTGGTTTTATTCAACACTGCGATTTCTAACCTGGTACGTTCTTGATAGCTACGTATTTCGTTGCTCAAAATCTGCTCAGGTTCTCTTCCGCAATAACTTTGCACTCAGTCGAGACATCACGGGGCTTTTCCAGTCCTTCCAATCAAGTTCGACCGTACTGGATCCAGGCGAGAACCCGAACCTCTTCAATTCTACGTTGATGATCATCATTAAAGTACGTTGAACCCCTTGCCGGAGGTTGCATGGACATCCGACAATTTTCCTATCTAGGATGTCATTGACTCAGATATGAACGGCATCATTCGAGAGTGCGTTTTGGGACATCAACAAGCCTTGTCTTTTTGTGCCGTTTCTCATGGCGAGAATCTAGGTTCCGGATGAAGTTCCAAAAGATCGTCCAAGACGAGCAGGGGTCCAATTTCATCACTCGCCTTCACAGAGGGCAGCTTAGCATGCTCCCTTGGTTCGCAACATTCCACGTCTTGCGTATGTACGATGCTCACCGTTCATAAGGCCCGTTATCGCATCAAGAGAATTCTACACACAGTTCTCGGTGGTTGAGGACATGCTTAGTCGCCAGCCAACGACTCACAAGGCCGCTGGAGAGTTTCTACACTTGATGAAGACCCTGATGGCGAAGTTGAAAGTAAGTTTTGGTCTAGTGATCGCATCAGATATTCATTGAGTACTGTCCCACAGGCCAATGATTGGGGGGCATTATCGCGTACGGTTTCATACCTTTGGATCCCCATGTGCCTGACACAACCTCCGCAGAGACGATGGCGTCACATCGTGCTCAGGTCCTCCTGGGCCTTCTGCCGAAGGCCCTGGAGTACGGCCTCCAGGAAACGGAACCTGAGATCGAACCACTGAAGGTTCTTGTTCACCTCTCGACGACGACAAGATAAGCCTCACCTCCAAACCACAGAATCTAGACACCGACGAAACTATCGGCGTGCTTGGTACTAATTACCCGCAAGATCCATTACACAGATTTTTCTTGGTCACAGGTCACGTTGATGAGGTTTCGCGCGAAAACATGCTATCTGTTCTTTGCCAAACTTGGGTGTTAGCATCCCCTCGTCAACACGTGCCTGATCCTGAGTGGGTCTATGGCCTGTCGCAGCATCTCGAGACCATCGCCAATATGCGCATTGAACATGTGCGCGAGTGGCTTGACGCCAACTTGTCCCGCTTCCAAGCAGGTCATGCCAGTATCGAGGATCTGCACAGGACCTTCGAAAACGCGACGGTGGACCTGAAGTCAAACGTCACGTTGTGCAAGCTGCAATGTAGTTCCTGCCAGCTCCTATGTATCAGAAGTCGGTTCCATCAAGGTCAACATGAGTGCCAAACAGACCACTCTTGTATCCATGAATGCGAGTACTGTCTCGACAACTCTGCACACAAGGGATGTACCATGTCGTGAGTGACACAGTTCAGTAGCAACGACGATGCATGAATTCACGTAGTGTCATACAGTGCCGGACACCCTGGAAAGCATATGTAAGTGTTCTTGACTTCGTTTCTCACTTAATCTCATTGACGACCCTAGCTGCATGGTCGATGCACATCTGTGTGGTCAAAAATGTAAGATGATTGGAAAGAGCGGCTGTTTGGGGCAGTGCATCAAGGTGTGTTACTCTGAGTGATCACGTTGTATGATCCCAACTCAGAATGACCGCGACGGAAGGTCGTGGACCACCCAGACGGCGGCCACGAGTGTGCGGCTACAACACATGCATGCGGGGAGGTCAGTGCATATCCTCGGAAATTATATGCCCGTTGGAACTCATCTTGAAATAGCCATGTGCTCTAACTGACATCTATTTGGCGGATGGCAAACGTTATTCATGCTTAGAGAAGTGTCATATCGCTAAGTGGGTAGAGGAGAAGTGTATCCTGTATCCTCAACTGTGGCTTGGCCTAATGCGTTGCACAGCGACCTCGAGCATGACCAACACCGTTGTGACGCTCGTCTCTGCTCTGTCACCTGCCAGCTTTGCAAGCGACTCTGTGCGAACACTGATCACATGCATGGCTTGCAACCTGGAGCGATTCATCTTTGCGGGTCGGTCCCAAAAATCTATGAATGGATTGTGGTAGCTCACTCTCGCGTCTGGGCAGCCAACCTCATTCTTGCGAAGCTGTCTGTTCAGCACGCGGAATCTGCGAGATAGAGACCGCACCAGACTCCATTGAGGACATATTTACTGGAAGATACGAGACATTCACATACACCAAGGTACTATCTTGTATTGCACCCAATTACCCGTCGCGAGCTTAACCTTGGACATTGCCTAGTTTTCTCAAGGTACGCGATAATCGGTGGTACCTATGAGCTGGTTGACGATGTCCATCTGTCAGTATCGAAACGCTTGAAATGCGTGACGGTGATACCTCCCAGCGAAACCCAACACGCTGGACTCCACACTCATAGTCATAACCCCAAAGTCATCCATTTTTGTGAGGCTAGGTGAGTTTGATGTTCATCAAGGGACCCCTGTCGGCTGGTTCATTCAGAGATTCCTAGATGTGACTACTGTGGCTACTTTTGCACATTGCCGCTTGGTATGTACCATGACCAGCCTTTTTCGGTAATTGCTAGCTTATGACTCCTCCGTGAAGGCCATGCTCAGCAGGAACACGAGACCCGCCACGGGTCCATGTCAAAGACTCGCTGGAGCATCGACGGACCCGCGGACGCGAATTTAGAGGTCGAAGGACGTCGCTTCTCGTGCAATGATACAGGCGCCCCTATGATGTGCAATATTGTTTGCCAAGCAATGGGCAGACATGCCCATATAAGCCCTTGCCGTGCCCCTGACTTGGCTGCTTGTGAGGGGGACGACCAGATCCAGCATATCCACAGGAAATTACACCCCAACCCGGATGACGCAAAGGATTTTGTGACCCATGGCCTGTTTTGGCGGAGAACTGGTAGGGTGTTCATATTGATTTGCTATCACCAATCTGATTGGTTCGTCCAGGATTCAAGGATCCTTATTCGAAGGAAGAACAGGTGAATTTTGAGAAGTGGTCAGTTGAATATTGATAGATCTCTTCTGGTGCTCACCAAGTCACAGTGATGCGATGTGCAACGGTAAGGCTATGAGCCTGGGAAGACAGGTACAAACTGAACAAGAACGCGTCACGAAGGGCCCGAGCATACTGCAGCAGCCGGGAATCCTGCCCAGCCTTCCTACTGCACGTTGCCGATCTTTCACGCGCCTCGCAATCCTGAGGGACCATCACCCGCTGCTGGCTATGTGTCTCATGACGGACACGTATTTTCTTGCAGGAACCCTGTTTCTATGCAACCAGTGTTTCATGTGTACGTTTTCTTCCCTATTGCCACTATCAGTCACCTTCCTCAACGTTCACTTGACAGTATATTCGTCATTGACAAGTATGCTCGCTCCACGATCTCAGCCCAATGACTGATTATGTGTACTTGCGATAGGTCGGGTTCGATGGCACATACGGACAAGCGCCCACTCCCTGACACACCGGCATCGGCGAGAATTATTCGTCACTCGAACAATAGGTTCGGTGCTGTGCTATCATCGTTATACAGCTTCTTGCTTGCTAGAGATGCCGTCATGGATGCCGGTGCACGCGGCACTCGCAGAGATACCCGCAGTGTGATATTGTTTGACAGTGAGGTCACAGAAGTGGTTTTCAATGATGTAGATAGTAGCGCGGACCAGCTCCTGGACACACTCCTGCGTCATAGTACCGCCAAAGGAACCAACTTCACATCAGCGATTCAGACAGCACAAGATGTCATGCAGCGGGGCTGGAGTGGCGAAAGGTCAGCTAGCATCGCAAAGATTTGGAAGCACTGGGCTCACTGGCGGTCAGGACTCCCGTGGTCATCTTCCTCTCCGATGGTGAATGCCGCATCCAGAACCAAACAGTCCAGACCCTATGCAGGTCTGCGATACAGCTTGGGTATTCATCCCCACTCGATATTTTGTTGCCACTGTCTACTTATCAACCAATTATACAGGAAGGCGCTATCGTTCCATGCCATATCCTTTGGCCGCGACAAACAATCGACTACTTTACGGCGCATGTCACAAATCGCCCTTGAAGCGCAGTGCAGCGCGCCTCGTGACCCGCTGTTGCCCGCGGCAGCCACTGTGCACTCGTCATATAGCGAGGCTCTCGATACGGTAAGTCAGAGCGAAGTGCCAACGCGCTGTGCTACCTGATATAGATGTTTTTGATCATGCCTTGCAGGTCCAGCTTGCAACCACCTTCGTCGGAATAGCACAGTCCCTCAACAAGCCAAGAGGGTCTTTGGTGACTGATCCGTATTACCGGGCGCCGTCCCAGAGCGAAGATCCTGGTCCTCGTAGGATGCGTGATGCCTGAAAGAAGTTCCCGTGACTCTGTATACTACCTTGCGAGTCCGTGAGGATCCTGTAGAGTCCCTGAACCTCACTGTAACAAGTATTATTGTCTGGCTGATCATTCGACCGCCCAGATACTTTGATCCGGGCTTCCAAAGAGCCTTACATAGCTTCTACTAGCAGCTTGGTTGGCCTCGTCCTGGGTCATACTCACAGTGCTCTCGTTCTTCCTGCACGACACACAAATTACTTATAAGCTGACGGGGAGACCCAACATCGGGGACCATGCCCTTGGTTTATAAACCACTACTTCCAGCCGACGATGTACGGAAAGGAAAACAAACAAAACATGCCAAACGCTCGGCTTGGGTGGGCTTCCAGTCGAACAACGGTGTATTGGTATGAGATTCGGGCTCGAAGGGGTGAGAGTCTCACTGCAGATTTCAACATATGCAAGGAACGACCACTGCAGCTCGAGTTACTTTGACTCATGGGTAAGGAGGTAATGGAGAGTACTACTACCAGCTGCACGCCCATGGTTGCAGAGTATGCCATCGAACTTGTATTGTTTGGCGATCCATTTTATCCGACAATAACATATCATCAGCCCAGAGTATGGCATGCCAACGAATACCAGTGGGATGCCACATTCCTGGCGTACACCATGCTCCAATGAATGCAGTTCGACGTTCATGCTGCCGAGAACTCGAGGACACAGGTCGGTCCAAGGTCCCATACCTTCTCGAGTTTCAAGCCAGCAGCAGTCCTATAAGAGGTTGTGTGAGAGCCTATCGCTACATCTCAGTGGTTCAAATTGTACTCACGAGAGTTCCAGAGAATCCCTCAGCGTGCGTTCCTTGGCGTTGAAGAGGACGGTCATGGTCATATCCTGTTGATACATAAGCATGGTGCCAACACCAAAGTTAGGAAGCATGGGTTCAGGGGCCTGTATGTTCAACCGACGTTCGAGCCAGGTTCAAGGGATGGCAGAAGCTGAGGAACTGACCACGGAGAGTTGGAAATTTGTAGCTTCGACTTGAGCTTGTTTGCGGCTGAGTTGGCGGAGAACGTAGTCGTCTAGATGAAACCCGACTTAACCCAAGGGTACAAGTCCCACAGAAGGGGACTTACGGATAAGTACACGGCTGTGTGGCCCCAGTGCTCTACGAACGTTTCGAAGGATGAGTGTGGATTCCTGGTCAGGCCAGTCGTGGATAATGTTGCGCAGCTGTGCAAACATCAGCCTGGACAACTCCACGCACGTGGTAATTAAGTAGACCGACGTAGTAGATATCCTTTCCCTTGACAGGAACTTGGGTAAGGAAGTTGAGCTCAGTGAACTCCACTCGGTCCTCTTTGATGGACCCCGGACAATCTTTCGCCCACACCTGTGCAAGGTGATCAGATTATTGCTTTTGTACTTGGTGAAACCTCACCTCTCTAGCTTGAACGAGAACTTCGGAAAGATCTTGGATAGAGATCTTGACGTGCTTGTGCGCTTTGGCAAGGGGGATGGAGAAAGCCCGGATACCCCCACCGACATCGACGACGGTTGAGTATTTCTCGAACGGGAAGTCTGTTTGGTGGCACTCAAAGGACAAATCGCAATTGAGGCCAAGGCACGCACGGGTTAAGACTGCAAGAGAACCTGTCACAGCACTGACTAATTTCATTGAGTGGTGGAAACTCTGAATTATTGTTAGCGTCACCAAAGAACCAAAATGATTTTCGGTTGACCTCTCTCTTAGCGTCCTGCAGTGTCAAAGGTGAGATTCAAGAGGTCTGACATGTAACATGAGTACTTACGTCGTGTTTCATCCAGTCAAAGAATGTACCAGTAATACCTTCTTTGTTGTTTGCGAACATAACTGGTGCATGAGAAGGATCGTTTGAGTGTCCATATTCTGGGTCTTTCAAGGTATCGTATACCATGGCAGCGCCCTTCGAGTACGTCTCAGCTTGAAGTTCGATCTTATGACAGATCGGGTTATCGTGGTGAAGAGCAAGGGAGAGGCGGTTGTTGGCGAAGGTGTCCATGTCAACTGATATGCATGTCAGCCCATGGGCCTTGAGTCAGAAAACGACACGTACCTTCGCTGTAGCAACCTCTTGTGGCTAGAAGACGCATGATACGAGCCAGTTTCTTCGAGTCTATTTTGGTAATCTTGGAGAGCTCGTTGACATGAATACCCTTGGGGTAATCCACGAGGATATCCGTGATGTTCTCCCGCACAGCAACACGGAGGCATGTGTAGTCGTACACCTGCACAAGCTAAGCAGCCAGGTATGAAAATTCGTGGCACCGGAAGATAGCCAACACTCACGTTGTTAAGGGTGTGCACGGGAGGAGCAAGGGTCGTGCACAACTGGGCACATGCACCTTCGAGGACGCGAATTGACTTCTTCAGCGAGACCTGGTCGATGGCTTCATCCAAAGGGTGAAACTTAGTGGAGTCGATAGATGGGACGTAACCACCATCTTTTTCGTACATAGCAATGGCCTCCTGAGCAGCTGAATTGACCAGTGTCAGAAGAGATTCAAGCTTCGCTCTGTTCGACATGACAAGGTTAGTGAGGGTATCGGCCTATCGAACTTCCGACAGGCTTTTATAATTTACGGTTAGAACGTTTCAACCGAAGGGTATTGTTTTCGGAGTCCAGATCTTCATTTCGTCGATTAAACGTTTCGGCGATTCTTGGGTGTACGAACTTCAAGCAGGGTCACGGTAAGGCCATTTAGTAGTGAGTACTATAGTATGGCCAACCGTTAATTAGTACTGCGGATAATGCCACAGCATTGAACATCACTTGGACGAGTCATACACTCACCGTAACGGGAGTCCTTCGTACTTTGGAATTGTGTGCCAAACCCGCTCTCCGTCGCAAATTTCAACCCCAGTGACGGTAGCCATCATCCGGGCCAACCACTGGCAACATCCCTGGATTTAATGAGGGCGACTGAAATTCATTTGTCTTTGACAGTGACACTTGAAAAGTCGGTGACTAAGTTCGCGACAACCATCCTCGTCTGGTGTCATATACTCGTCGTGTGATCATACCATCACCCTCGCAGTGATCATCATAAATCATAAAATCTTTCAAGGTAACGGGAGAGGGGGAGTGACGTGGTATACACGCCAGAACGGGCTGGTTCAGGGCTAAATAAATAAAAACCCAATGTGAGTCCCACAAACAGTGCACAAAGGTTTTGGGCAGCTTGTAGTATTTGGCATGTTCCGCAGACACACAACCGAGGTGTCGTGACCCTCGTTTGCTTGTCTGCTTGACGACACACACTTTAGATGTGTGACAAACATCTGAGCTTTTACATGGACAGCACGTCAATATTGAGTTCAATATATGTATATACGATATAGATTGAACAGAATCTCTGCTAGTACATAACTCAGTTTTCCTCAGAGGCCTAAAAGTGCGAAATTTAGACTTGATATGCTATGAAACCACTTATCAGCAAAACCACAAAATGCAGTTAATTCCACACAGCCATGCAAGCACACTACAGTGACGAGGCCTCTTCCACAACATCCACGGTAGTACTTAGCACTTGGTAGTATGTCTACAGACAGTAGTTTATTCAAAAAGTG
>KN825690.1:0-14698 GCA_000827395.1 Paxillus rubicundulus Ve08.2h10 | reverse complement strand
GGGCTACCCGTAGATTGCGGTGGGGGTCCAGCTGACTGGGGGCGCGAGGGCAGCAAGGTCCCAAACAATTGTTGGGCTAGACCCATACGTGTATCTCTCGTCCCGACTTCTTCATCACTGCTATCGTCATCCTCCTTTTCTATGACATTGTCCCACTCGTCATCGCTATCCTTCGGGGCGGTGTGGTATGTGGTCTTGAAAGGTGGCGGGATGCCGGGGCTCGTGGGAGGTGGAGGTGCTGTGGGTGATGCAGTTTGGGAGCGGAAGAAGGGATTGCCATTCGCTGTGCCCAATTGTGAAGAGGGAGTGGCCCCTCCCCCTTCTTTCATGAGACGGCTAAAAGGATTGGTCCTAGACTTGTCACCAGGAAGAGCTGAGGCAGGTGGCGCAGGGAGTGGCGGCGTTAGCGGTGGCGATTCTTCAATCTCAGGCTCTTCCTTTATTGTCGACGTTGCTAGAGATGGCACAGGCACAGGTACGGGTGGCACCGGAGGGGGGACAGGTGAACTGACTACACTGGGCGTCGGACTGACGGTGGGACTAGCAGCCTTAGCAGCCAAAAACTGGTCCCTTCGCGCTCGGTACGCCTCCTCAGCTCTCCGAGCTTCCTCTTCCTCCTCCTCAAGTTTGCGAAGCATAGCAGCACGCTCTTCGCGTCTCCTGTTTAGAGCTTCTGCCCTTTGTCTGAGAGCTACGTCTTCGGGGTCCTCGATGGGTTCAACTAGTGCCCGTGGTACCGCAGGGCGAACTGTAGCACGGACTGTGGGAGTGGGTACTGGCGGTACCGGTGGAGCTGGTTCCTGGGTCAGCGGAACTACAGCATGAGATGCACTTTCCTTCCTTGGTGGAGGCAGAGCACGTGTGCGAGGCTTGGGCGGAGGCGGGGCAACCTTCGGTGTAGGTTTAGTCGGGTTCGGCACGAGCCTTGGTGCAGGTGCAGGGGCCGTGCTCGTGGGCGTTGGCGAAGGAAACTTGCGTTCTTTCAACGCTTTGTCGGCTTCGAGCTTCTCCTTCCTTTGCTTTTCGCGCTCGTCAGCTTGCCTCTCTGCCTCGCGGGTCCGCTCTTCTGCCTCCTCTTTCTCCTGAGCGAGGCGGGTTTCGATGGTAGCGTCGAGTGTAGGAGAAGCGACTGAGGTAGATGATGGCGTGACGACGCCAAGTGCTTGTTTACGGGCATCTAAACGACGTTGAGCCTCGGCACGAATAAAGGCTTGTCGCTCCGCCGGAGTCATATTCTTCATTGCAGACGCAGAGGAGCGAGCAGGAGCGGGAGGAGCAGGCGGTGGTTGGATAATATTGTTTGTGGGTGCGGTTGATGGGGGTGGAGGCGGCGTGCGCGTTGCAGGGGAAAGTTCACGATCCCTATCCGCATCTCGGTCACGGTACGACCAATCACGATCATACCTTGACGCGCCCCTTGAGTGAGGTCTTTCCTCTTCCTGGCGGTAACGAGACGCAGGCGAGTATCTCCCACTGTCATCATCTCCGAACCTTCCAGAGAGTTGATTCCGTCGGTCCTGATCACGACTCCACTCCCGCTTCTCCCTCTCCCTCTTGGCATCTCTCTCTTCAAGCTTCCGCTCAAGCTCTGGTACTTCCTCGTGCATTAATCTCACGAGTTCCCTCTCGAGCCGCCTCTTTTCCTCATCTTTAGTCGTAGTCTTCGGACCCTTGGACACATACTCAAGGTCCTCTTGTAACCTCGTAATCCGATAACGAAGATCCTCAAGGTCCCTATCCAGAGCATCAGATGAGCGCTCGGTTGCCAATGTCTCGTCCAACATCTTTCGCGTATTCAGCAATTGCCTCTTGATCGAAGACAAATCAGACGCAGCAGGGCTCGCGTCATCTGCGCGAGACCGAACCGCGCTCCGGTCAACATGACGGTTACGAGGTTGGTAAAATCCGCCTGGGGGCCCTGCATCCTGGTGTTTGTAAACCGTAGCATCTTGCCGGCCACCTTGTTGAGTAAACGAAGAGGACGAAGAGGTGAAAGAACGTTCTTTCAGACGCGAAACAGGAGTATCGAATGCTGATGGTGAATGTGCACGTGCACGACTATCGTTCTTAAGGATGTCCTTAAGGAAGTCGACAGAGGTGTCGAGATCCCGGGAGGAAGGAGGAATGAGTTCGTTAGGAAGCTCGTCTGGGATATCGTTCCCGTTAAGTCCTAATGATAGTCACGACATCAATTAGATTCCCTTATTCATAGTACAGGAACACGAAGGGATTGTCAGGACACGTACTGCGGTAGATCAAACCCATCGCGACATGGAACTCCGCCAAGTTCAATTTACCACGATTATCAGCGTCAGCGAGCGTCCTGTGGAATGTGAACACACACATCAGAATTCAAATCTGAAACACCCTATGCGTAACAAGAGCTAAACAAGAGGGAAAAAAGACGTGAACTTACCAAATCCTGGCGAGATCGTTCCTATCCAAACCACTCTGTCCAAACACCTCCAATGCCGTTTCGCCATTGACGAATCCGGTCCCTTGCGCATCCCAAGCTCTGAAAATCTGATCGTACTGTTTCTTCTCGGCCTTGCTCAGAACCCACGGAACCTTGGGCGTTGTTCCTCTTCCATGTGACTGGTTGTGCTGCTGGAAGCTCTGCTGCAATGACAGCCCACCGAGCCCCTGCTGCAGTGAGGGCACAAGCTGCGATGCGCCACCAGAGGAGTATGGGGAGGTGGCGTTGGAGGGCATGAACGAGTTGGTGATCAATTGGAGACGGGGGTCGACGAATCCCGTCACTTGTGGTACTAATGGACTCGCTGGAGTGCGCCCAGCGAACCCAGTAGGTTGCGCAGCCAAGCTCTGATTCGTGTTTAGGAATTGACTGGGGAGGGGTGGGACTGGTGGTGGGGGGAGATGTTGTTGGAATCCCTGAGGACGCGCACTAGGGAATCCCGTTGGCTGCGGCGCAAGACCACCAAAGCCTGCGGGAAAACCAGTATGCATTGGATACTGAAATCCTGGCTGGCCCCATTGAGACATGCTGGGCAATGGCTCTGGATAGATGAGTAGGAGTTAGTTAACGTACTTAAGTGCTTGAAGGGACGAGGGAGCTAGTTGACGGACTCGGTGCAACGTGGGTAGCTTCTCTGCTATATCCAAATCAGGACTTGTAAAATTACCTAGAAAAATTATCTAATGAATTCACAAAATTTAAACAATAACCTGAAGGATTGTTGTGTCGGAGGGAGCCTTATGAGAAAGTCTATTGTATTCACTTTTAATTCCACCTTTATATTAGGATTCCAACTACCAATCTGATGTCCTATCTCGGGAGTTGGCTTAGTCAGTGGGCACGACTTAGGTAAGCACAACCCGAAACTGGATTGGTTGTAATGTAGGTTTTGGCAATGGGAGGTAGGAGTCTCTACCGTGAGAACAAATTAGTCATCGAGCAGGAAGGGGCCTTTCGGCACATCCGCCGGCATTTGTGCGTTGCCTTGCACTCCCCACAGTAGTCCATACTACCGTGGGATCCTCTTATGTCATCCGAGATTGGATTCGTAGTAGGGACACAGAACTCCGAACTTGGCAAACCAAGTCGCCTTGAACACCATTCATGTTCATGAATGTTTATAATATTTGCCTGGTTATATCATCCTATCCCCGTTCTCCTGATGCTAAGGAATAGCTTTATCATTATATTTTCGAAGTTGGTTTCCAATACTCGTGTCAGCACATTCGTGCTCTATCGTCCGCGGGGACCTCACAGGAGTAGGTACTTGTTCCAAGTCACACGCCGTAAGTGTCGAGGTCCAGGCTCCTTCCTACCACTGCTGGAGAGGTCAAACAAGCATGTACATTCATCTAAACTCTTTCTCGTCCAACATCCTCATTTTGGCTTCTGGAATTCTTGGGCACATTGTATTACCTGTGAACGAAACCATGCGCGGCTCTACCACGCATGACGACAAGTCACGGACATAGGCAGAGCGTCATGCAAACCTTTTCGTACTTTCTTGACAAAGAACCAACAAGGTGTGTCTTGTTTAAAGTTCTACGGGGTATCTCTAAAGCCCATCAAGTACTGCATGGTCTGGAAGGCGGCCTGATATTCCAAGGTTAGTGGTTACTGATCAGCGACTAAAGGAGGCGCGACTTACGACTGGCGAGAATTGCGGGACCATGTGACCACTGAGAACGACTTCGTAGTATGTCAATCCACGCTCCGAGTGCATGGAACCGAACGCGCCGACATCGTCGACTATGAAGCTATCATCTAAAATCGGTGTTTGGAATCCTTGCAGGCCATTCCCTTGTGCAAAGTTAGCCGTGTTCCAGTTGCGTCGTTGGAAAGACAGACTTACAAGTCATACTATGTGAGGGTGCGAACGAGGGTCGTTAGGACACCCACCCACATGTCATCAGCACGCTGCACGACTCACTTTTGGATGATGATCCTCGTCCTGGTATTCATCTGCGTTAGCACAACTCGATCCAAGGACCGAGTCAACTTACCCCTCAGCGATACATCTGAAATCAGCCAACCCGTGCACGATAACACTGCGTATGCTCTTCTCGATCACGTTTGGCAGGACCGTGAACACAGGGGGTAAACTGCTATCTCCATCGGGGAACACGGCCACGTTGGAACATTCGGCCCATTCAGTGTCGACGGGTGCGTGGATGGCTTCTTTCACTTCTTTCCGGTTGAAGTAAAGGGGTGACTGTTCTTGAGCGAACGAACCTCTAAGAGGCAGTTAGGTATGGTTATGTACCAGGTCGGTGGGACGTACGGGAAACCAAGGACGTCCCATAATATTGGATACTAGTCATCGACATGCGTCAATCCGTTTACCACCTTGCTCAACAAGATACACTCACGGTGTCCCAGATACGATAAATATTGAACGCTGGATTAATGAGCAGGGCAGCGTTGAAGATATCGGCCCAGACATCACATTCGTTGGAAATGTTGGTAGAATCGCCTGGGAGGGGGAGAAGACCTTTTGGTGGGTACGTCACGTAAGTGGAGACGTAGTCAGTGTAATTGCAGCGGGTAGCTTTCTCGTCGAGGTACTTGAGGAAGGTTTGGCTGATTCGGGGACGAGTATGTGAGGCGAAGCGCAAGAACGATGTGTAAGATAATTTACTTGAAAGAGAAGAGACCCTCGTATTTGTGCACGAAGTTCACTGCAGGGATCTCTAGTTGCACCATATTCCATGAAAGCTCAGCTACGTTGTGGTTGTTCAGCACAACTTAAATGGGGTTGTCAAAGGCCCGAAGGCCAATACGTACGATCAAAAACCAAAATTCCCTGAAGGGAGAGATCTAGCAGAGTCGGGTTTTCGTAGATATAGTTCGCGATGTCTATGGACAGTGAGTCTCAGAAGGGACACAATGCCACAGACTGGAGCTACTCACACGGAACATAGGTTCCTGCGTACTACCCAGGAACATAAAGTCAAGAGCACGTATGCCAAGAGCAAGAAAAGAGACACTCACACTCTCTCCAGTAAGCCACAGCTTCTTTCCCTTTAACTCTGAGAATACCTCAAGGAATTGCTGCATAAAACCAACGAGCTGCTCGGAGAGTTGATCCTCATTCTCGATATTCGGGGTGCCCTGAGAGAAGCCAGTGCCGACGGGTTGCTCGACCCAGAGAACAGAGGAGAGGTTTGTCCAGCTGTACTCGTTGACTGTGGGCTTGGCTTGTCCGTATGACCAAGAGAGAGGCTCGATGACAGAGTGATAAGTAAGTAGCTGAGCAAGAGTTTAGGATGCGGAGACGTACACCGTTCTCTTGGAGAAGACCCTCGAGAGAAGAGCATCCGGGACCACCGTTCGTCCTAAATGGTGGAGTTCATTTATCCGTTGATGGTGGATGCTTAAGTAGCGTACCAAAAGATGAGGTCGTCGAGACTCCCTTCAGGACCGGGAGGGAAGAACCAGAAGAAAAGCTACGGTTGCAAAGTTCGAGGATCGACACCGTGAATTCTAGATAATATATCCCAGCTGTCTTACCTGACGTGTTTCGTTAGGACTGTTGCTGATAGGCAACAGTCCAGCCCAACTGGGGCCCACGTCGAAATCAACCAAAGGAAGGGCGCTTCCGTCGACCCAAAATTCTATTGGAAGGCGTGTGGGCAAGTCACGTTCTTGAGGCCAGAGACACTCTAACGGAACTCACCGGACGCCTTTGGATTTGAGAATGTGATGTTGTGCACTCCGCTACGCTTCATGCTCTCATGCATAACTGCAGGTCCTGAACCACGCTGCCATTTCTTGACCGCCTCAAGCTGGCGTTCTCTGATCTCGTCCTTGCGCATTGGCATCCGTGCTCCCGTACTAGCGGCCGCTAACAAGATTACGAACCCCTTGGCGAGTACCATCCTCGTCAACGGACCGACAACCGAAAAGGGTGGTGGGCTGCAAATGCAAAGTACGAAATCCAAAAGATGACGAGCCACCCGAGATCAGGGAGCTTGTGAGGTATGAACTGGGGTTGAAATCGTCAGCATCATGAAGATCCCTCCATCAATTTATGTGTTTCCGAGGACAGAAACTGGCCGCCGGTACAACTGCGGGTAAGCATGAGTACGTGATTGGCTAGCGAAGACATGTCAAGTACTTACTACTCAGCATGATTGGGGAACTTCACCCGTCGAGCCAAGCGTAATTTGTTGAATTTAGGACATTGTGCTCCGGTCAGATGTGACACGTCACAAGCAGACACGGTCATGTAGTAACTGTCAGGTCGTAGCAACGCGCGGAGGCGCCAATCCCCGACTCCCTGGAGTTATAAGAGAAAAATGCGGCTGTTGTCAAGTCTAGTTGTATTCAGGGTGACTTCAAGGGGTTTGCTCGAACAGACGTTCCCAAAGCTCCCAAACGTATTTGGTAACACTGCAAATGCGGCAATCTGACACAGCCACTTGTCAAGATGTAATAGATCTACAATATATTACAGAACACATAGCACAACCGCCCATCAAAATCATGTAATAGATCTATGATGTATTACAGAACAAACCTTAGCTTTGCCATGGGGGTGCTGGGGTTGATTTTCTGGAGCTGTTGAAGACACCTTGAGCATCATGGCTGCCATGGTTGAACTCCTGAAGGAACCTAAACATTGAATACCACTGCTCTAGATAATGGCATGCTAGTGTAGCCAAACATACAGGGCAAAGGGAGATATGTGGTATCGGATTGGATGGAAGGGCGTCTCAAGGCGGAAGCAAAGGTAACACACAAGTCCGAACGAAATACTCGTGGAACCGCCCATCTTTTGTCAGCTCAGGATGGAAGGTCGTAAGCAAATGATTCCCTTGTCGGATGGCTACTATTCTCCGTGGGTCAACGTCATCGCCGTCCAACGATACGTGTGCCTCTGATTTTGGTACCTTCCCAACAGGTAAACGAGCGATGACTTGTATCGGCGGATGATTTGAAGATGAATGGAGTGCTTGAATGACCTGGTGATAAGTTGGCTAGTTAGGTCGCGCGGGGGTTGGATTGGAAAAGGGACAGACGGGTGCGCGGATAAACACCCCAATAAACGGGATTTGTGAGTCCTGTAAGCCTTCTATTAACAACGGGGCCTCGAAGGACTCAACCTGGAGTCACATCATGGGTATCGGCATCAAGTCGCATGACAGATAATCAAACGAAACGAAGCCTCCTCACCTGCGAACCCCACCCATTGCGGGCGACGGTGACAGACATGCCACCCAAAAGCTCTTGACCGCCCTTCTTAGCATTCTGTACGGATTGCGCTAGAAGGATAGCACCTGCGCAGGTACCCCAGATCGGTTTTGTCTTCGCAAACTCTCTGAGAGGGTCCAAAAGCCCTGCAAGCCTGGCTAGCAGAGCTATTGTGGTTGACTCTGATGCAAGGCGGGAGTGAACATGTGTGGTGGGATAAGCAGCACACTTACCTCCGCCTGGTATTACCAGGGCGTGACAATTTGCCAGGTCATCTGGTGTACGGACGAGGAGCGAGCACACCTTTCTGGGCGGTGATATTTTTTGGAGGGCATTTTGATGCTCTGCAAAGGCACCTTGGAGAGCTGGAATGTAAGTGGACAGGTGAGTGGTATCCGATAGTGAATAGCGTGGGTGAGTACATGCCTAATATCCCGATGACCACCTTTCCTTCCATATGGTCGACTTGAATCATTAGTGTTCCGGGATTTAAGTCGGGGTGAATTCACACCAACTAATTCACCCGGGTGGTTTTGGGTTTTGGGTTAATATGGGGTGAATTAGACAACACGAGAGCTAATAGTAATTTCCTTTTTTGAGGGTCCGACTTTGCTGGCTTTCTTGTCTTGCGTGCACGCAAAGTCGATTAGACGACGTTAGATACAACTGTGTCGGAAATTCTTGTCCGAGTGGCGCAAACGCACATCCAAATTTTAGAAAATCAGAAAAATCAGAAAAATCAGAAAATCATTGTCCTGCGCCCCACACTCCTCTTACATATTACTATAATCATGGCTGTCGATGATTACAACAGCCACTTTTAAGCTTATGGCAGTGACTTTGAAGCTCATGGCACCAACAGAACTTCTTGCGAGAACAGCACCAACCACGCCACATCTGATCTGGAATCACAGCGTTGCAAGGTCGCTTGGCGGTAATGAAACTGTTAACGAGTTTGAGAAGAGTGCAATGCGTGGTGAGCTTTCTTCCAGAAGTTGAGTCAACATTGGGAAAGTGAGACAGCTCCAAACTCATTGACAAGTCCCTGCCTCCCGCTGGTCGTGCTGCCCTAAGACCTCACAAGCTTAGATGCCGAGAGGATGAGCGGCGTGAGCTCGATCCTGCCGCTGTTGGTGCGGAGCAACTCAAACTCACTTTGGGTGTCCATCAAAGGCCAGTGGAAAGCGTGACATGGCTTTAGATGTCATTGTAAGGCATTACAACGGCACTGCGCAAGGGAAAATCTGAGCTATACAAACCTTTATAATGCAATGTCAAGGTTACTTCCTCACATTGACGGCCGCACTGACATTGAGTTGGATTCATCTTACCTACGTGACATCCTCAGCGACACAGACATATCCCAGACCCAGATGGAAGCTTCCAGCCCATCTAGGAAGGATCCTGGGGGTGTTTTCGGAGTCGCACAGCCACCACCTGCCAGCAAACTGTGCAGGGAATTGTGTATTAGTCATCGCGAGTTGTGCCCTGTGGAGATTCCCACGAACGCCTCTCTTGAAATTTCACATGAGGAACATATTCAGGTAGATAAGTCACGATGGCTCACTGAACACTGGCAAACTCGCCCTCTGTCTTGTAAGTTCCTGGTCCTCTTTGACTGACATCGCCATCCTCGTTCCTCAGTCCACCCTGAAGATTCGTTTGCGATCTGATATCAAGTGACTTATCTACTTGAATATGTTCCTCATGTGAAATTTCAAGAGAGGCGTTCGTGGGAATCTCCAAAGGGCACAACTCGCGATGACTAATACACAATTCCCTCTTTTTCATCTCTCACCTCCACTACCATCACCACTACTCAACATGTCTGAGCTCGACGCTGATCTCTACGGCGGTGAGATTTCACTTTCAGCATGAATGTTCCGTCCACCTGACAGCCCTGGAACAGATTTGTACGGGAACGACGAAACGGACTTTGCCCCTGCTGTCGAATCACATGAAGCAAAAATTGAAGTTCATGACACGACCGAAGCGTTGGCTGAGACACCAGCCCCTCCAACTGCGAGACTCCCCGAACCCAAACAAGACTTCAAGCCCACTACTCTTGTTTCCCAACCAATCAAATCGGAACCTAGCGCGTCTCCAGTATATCAGGACTATGCAGCAGCACAGGCGCAATCGACCTTGTCACAAAATGCTCCACAACAGATTCCCACGTACCAACAACCATCAGATTATTCAATAGACACTTCACGGCCTGGTGCATATGATCACCCCCATATGCAACAACTTATGGCGGAGCGCAGCATTCGACCTTCGGAAATGAAAGATGAAGGGTGAGTTATTGCCGCTTCATGCACTGATTCCGAAAATTAGTTCTGGGGGGTTACTGCGCTCGTCAAAGTATACCTGTAGTCGGTTCATCGTGGTCTCGCCTAGCTACTCAGAGCTCTGTCGACTAGGACTTAGCATATCTGCTTCTCTACAGTCTAGTCTAAGCTAGGCTAGCACAAACCTCAGACACAGTAGCGTCCTCTTCATTTCTCCTCTGTCATAACATCTCCTGTTCTTTACAGATAACTAATAGCAACTTTGCCCTTTCCCATATCTCTATCGATCGTCTGCCGGCATTCATTCCTGTCAACCGCATCCATGCTGCTTGTCCGCGTGCCCAACTCGGATTACTATCTATAGCAAGATGTTTATTGGCGGTCTCAACTGGGATACAACCGATGGTACTTACATCGTTATTAATTTGCTGTAACCGTTCAGTAGTACTAAAATAAGGGTCTCTTCGTCAGAGTCCCTCAGGAACTACTTCACGCAGTTTGGTAAAGTAGATGCATGCACCATCATGCGCGATGCAGCTGGTCGATCGCGGTGTTTCGCCTTCTTGACCTTCGACGACCCCGCGAGCGTCAACGCGGTCATGGTGCGGGAGCACTTCCTTGATGGCAAGATTGTACGTACATTGTCGTATCTAGCGTGTAGACAAGATCCAACTGATGCCTTTCCTACCCATCGACATTTCTTTCGTCCTCAAGATCGACCCGAAGCGAGCAATACCGAGACAAGAACACCAGCGCGCCACGAAGCTATTCATAGGTGGTCTGGCAGGAAGCGTCACATCCGAATCCATGCGCGAGTTCTTTTCACAATTCGGAAAAGTGATCGATTCGACCGTCATGCTCGACCGTGAGACTGGACGGAGTAAAGGGTTCGGGTTCGTTTCGTTTGAAGATACGAATGTCCAGCCTTTCCTTGGGTTTGGGAATCTTGAGATCGATGGAAAACTCGTGAGTTCGGATCACTTGTCGCCAGCTGTGAGGGTGGTAGTCTTACTATGTCATCACAGATCGACGTGAAACTAGCCCAACCGCGCTACCAACGAGACCACTTCCAAGAAGACGGCAGCCCTCAACAACAATTCGTAGGCACCCGCAGTGGTTCCGGTGGGCCTGGGGGCGGAGCAGCAGCAGCAGTATCAGCAGCAGGCGGTGGATTTGGCCCACAGAGCGGCGGTGGAGTTAATTTTCCAAGTGGTGCAGCTGGTGCAGGGTCCCTTGGTGGAGGTCCAGCGGGTAACACTCCTTTCGATCCCCAGGCGCTAGCTCAGCTGTACACGAGGATGTTCCAAATGGCCGGTGGGGGTGGAATGATGGGTGGAATGGGGATGAACCCGATGATGGGTGGGATGGGTGCCGGGATGGGCGCCGGGATGGGTGCGGGTGGGTATGGAGGTGGGATGGGAGGGATGGGCAGGGGAGTTGGTGGTGGAATGGGTGGCGGTATGGGCGGTGGAATGGGCGGGGGCATGAGCGGGGGCCCCGGGGTGGGAGGTGGAATGGGAGGCGGTGTGGGGAGAGGAGGGCAGGGTATGATGCAAGGTGGTGGACCAAGTGGACCTGGCGGTTTGGGCCCCAACGTTCCTCGCGGACCACGAGGGGCACATGGCCCAGGAGCACCTGGTGTCGGACCACAGCGGACTGGCCAGCGGGGTCAGCACAGCTACCACCCTTACGCACGGTGATCACTCGTCTTGAGGGGAGAGCTAAGTCTGAAGTCAAAATTAACATTATTGGGGTACAAGCGTCCGTAGATGTAGTGTGTTTCCTTCTGCTTTCTTGAAGTTCGGCTCAGTTTCCTCATACACCGCTCGCATCATGTACTTTAATACGAGATGGTGTTTCTTCGTGCTATCTTGTAGTCCTCTCACCTCTAGTAGTACACGGTGCAGCGTGGATACTATCAATGGACCAGAGTTGCAAATCACGTTTACAGCGGTTGTCATAAGTCCGTGGAAAGTTGCAAAAATCTGTTGAACATTTTAGCGTCACGTGGAATGGTTTAGCCATCACGTGGACAGGACCCCAGATGTAACTCTGCTCCCAACCAAACAAACTAAAACATGTTTGTTTTGCAGCCGCAACTGTCCCCTCGACGTTTCACTAGGCTGAACACAAGGCATCGAAGGAGGCGAGGGCCCGCATCCCGCTCCTTTACTATCAAGGTTTACCTGTCAAGGAAATCTGTCAACAACTCGGTATCAAGAAATCATTGGTCTACTGGGTCCTCAAGCTATACAAACAGTTTGGTGTTGTCTCAAATCCCCACAAGTATTCATGTGCAGTTGGCTGCCCTCATTCTCTCAGTCAAGCTGATCTTGCCTTCCTTTCCACTCTCTTAGATCATTGGAAATGCCTGTATCTTGACAAACTGTGGGATGAGCTGCAGCTCAAGCACTGTGTTCACACAACTCTTTCAACTCTCTCGTGCCCTCCAGCATCTCAGTGTCAGTCATAAGATCATCTCTGCCCATGCCTATGAATGAAATGAAATGCTATGGGTGATGTACATGAACCACATTGCTAAGAAAGCTCCTGATGCAGGTATGCTGATGTTTGTTGATGAGGCTGTGAAAGATGAATGTACAGTTTCATGGAAATATGGGTGCTTGGCCAAGAGAGTTTGTTGTGTGGTTCAGAGGCAATTTGTCAGAGGCATGCAGTATTTGATTGTCCCACTCATCACACTGGATGGCATTATTGCATATGACATTGTGGATGGTCCCTTCAACAGTGAACATTTCCTCAAGTTCATCAAGGATCACATTGTAAGTTGGGGTGTTTTCTATCACACCATTGATTCCTAATTTGGTTTGTTACAGATGCCATTCACGAATCTCTACCCCAGTCCTCACAGCGTGCTTATCATGGATAACTGCCGCATTCATCACGGCAAACAAATTTGTCAGTTGGTTGAAGATGAAAATCATAAGTGTTGTGCAGATATATACGGAACATCGACACTGCTATAACCCCATAGTCTGCAAGCTCATCTACCTCCTGCTGTACTCGCCTGATTATAACCCAATTGAGCAAGCATTTTCTATGATCAAAGTGTTCCTCCGTTGTCACTCCCATGACTTGTCAATGATGTCTATTATTTATGCTTGTCAGAGTATTACACCTGACAAGGCAGAGGGGTATTTTAGGGCATCTGGATATATTGTTTGACTCGCATATTGTTGTCCTCTTGTCATGACTTGTAGTTCCTTCTCTTCATGAAAAGCGTCAATGCATAGTGTATTCCATCAACTTGAACTGACAAATAAGTTACCATGGTATATAGAAATGTTCGAAGGTAAAATTAAAATGGGTCCTTGTCAACATCCTCATCAACCCTAAACCCATGTGGAACAGGGAGCCATTGGTTCTGTGCATCACAAAAGTAAAGAAGGTCATAGTACTGGCCACTGGCAGGTGAAGTGTCTGAGTCATCCTGCTGCATCAGTGGCCCAGTGAATCGGCAACCACCTCCATTGTGATACTTCTTTTGATAGGC
Source organism: Paxillus rubicundulus Ve08.2h10 (assembly GCA_000827395.1). Classification (NCBI taxonomy): domain Eukaryota; kingdom Fungi; phylum Basidiomycota; class Agaricomycetes; order Boletales; family Paxillaceae; genus Paxillus; species Paxillus rubicundulus. The sequence goes on along the minus strand of KN825690.1, from coordinate 1,224 downwards.
CACCTTTTTCACTGGTGGTTTGGCTTCTGACGTTGCCGTATCACTTCGCTTTTGCTTTGCATCAGGTCCATTCCACCATACCGTACTACCTTTCTTCAAGTGGATCACATCACCTGCTGAAATGCCAAGATCAGCAAGGAATTTGTCTTCAATGTTGAAGAGGATATTGGGGCCAATCCCATTGATTTCCAGGGCAGGCTTGTGCAGTTGCACATGGTGGACACCTAAGTGCTCCTCAGTGTACTTGAGGAAGTGGGTCAAGTGGGATGGAGAAGGAATGAGCTGTGATGATGATGTAGCGTCATCATGGTTCTTCTTCCAAGTTGGAGTCTGACGAGACACCAGGGGGACTGTGTGTGTGGATGTACATGGTTTGGGGGTTACCACTCCTGCAGCCGAAGAAAGGAGGCCTGACTGGGCCAGTGTCTGTATCAGAAGGACAGAGGTCAAAGAGTTGACATTGACAGCTGGTGATGCTGGTGCCACTGATTGTGCTGAAGGTCTCCTCACATGGTGGAGAATGGGGGCCTTATTCACAGGATTGAATGATTCGATATTGGGTGGCATGGATAGGGTCACCTGACCCTCCTCAAGAGCATGAGCCCAATCAAGGACCATCGCCGGTGTCAAGTGGAGAGCTCCAAGAGGCCCAACATATGTCACCCCTTTGTTGTGTTCATTCTTGTACTTCTGCTGAAGCTTGATGTGCCATTGAGCCAAGCGGCTATCAAGATCAGCTTTCGCAGAACGAGATTTTGCCTAGAAAATGTTAGTATGCTGAGCGTCTGTGCCAAACACATCAATTCATGCACCTTGTTACCATCACTGGAAGGTTCTGAGTCATCCCCACTGGCAGAGCTAGCCTGTGCTTGGGGCAGCTTCTGGATGTGTTGCATGTCAATGAAAATCTTGACTGCAGACAGTTTGCTTTTGATGATTTTCGTTACCATCTCTTGGTAATCAGCAAGATTGTCGACATCAGTTGCCAGTGCATCTGCAGACTGTTGCCTAGTTATAGTTGTGAGTCTTTGTGTGACAAGAACAAAGAAAAACTGTACCCCTTCGTCTTTGGTAGAGTGTATCTGAATGGATAGTGCTTCTTTGCTGTGACCTTGTAGACCTCCTGTCCATGCTTCAAAAGCATTCTCTTCAAAAATTTAACGTAGTTCGAGGGTTTGATCAGAAACTGACAAAATACAGTGAACTCCGGAACCGGAACACCAA
>KN825689.1:0-14647 GCA_000827395.1 Paxillus rubicundulus Ve08.2h10 | reverse complement strand
GAGTCATCCATTCCTCAGCCCATCCAATACCTACAGGACAGCTATCCCTCGGCCCACCCAAGGCCTACATAATCCCCATATTGGCCAATCCATTCCACACAGACATAGCTCAATCAGCCAATCCATTACTGAAAATGCCCTTACTAAAATATCTACTCAGCCGGCCCATATCATATGGGATTTTCTCACACCTTGGCCCATCCATCCCCTACGACTACAGGTCGTAGGTCAGCCAACGATCAGCTTGCCTGTGTGGTACAGGCTTTTGTCAACCTTGGCTGGCCGTATCCTATGGTACCCAAGTACTACATTATGTGCACAAGGAGTCAATCCTGACCAAGCAACTTTTGGGCATGTCCACCAAGCTTTTGAGGCAAATTGTTTGGCAGATGAATGAATCATGTTTCCAGTTCAAGTTACTGTTGTTGGACTGGCAGTTCACTTGTCATCACTGCTTAACTGCCAAGAAGTTCACAATTTGTGACAACATGGTCAGCTCTGTCTTCAACACTAGTTCTCTCCTTGCCTTCACCAACCACCATCTTCCCCAGTAGCCAGAATTTATTGTTTCAAAAGCCTTCAAATTCTGTTGAGGCTTCATTGAGATTCCATACTGTCCTGTTGTCCTGGCCTGTATTTTCAGCTACACTCAAAGAGTGCATGCTTCAAGTGGAGAAGGACTTTGTTGTTGCTGAGAGCCAGTTTTTGGACCTTTATTTGCATACATAATACCAATCTTGAGGTCTCCATCCCTCTGTTCCCTGTGTCCCTGTGTAGGACAACATTGCTGATGTGTATAAAATACAGTGATGTGTTGTGAAAGATCTGTCCATAATGCTATTAATTGGCATGGTTGGAACTGAGAAAGTGGGTACTCAAGACTAACCTATACAGATTTGCAACATGTTACATGCATTGTCATGCCACTTGTCCACAAGGTTTCCTGTGGGTTTTCACTACAAGTAGGTGTGCACATTCTGTCATTCCCTCCTGTTTACTGACCATGTCTTTTGCTTATCTGAAGATACTGTACAAGTTGAAGTCTTCTTCCCCAGTCAAGGCTAGTGGATTCCCACTGTCCAACCACTGTCCAAGACTTTTATTATCACCAAGGGCATCTACCATAAGTATTGACATCTGGAGATGAAATCCCTCACATGTCCAGTGATTTGCATTGGCTATGACAAATTCTATAGTCAAACAATTCACTCAACTACTCCCTCCATGGCTAGAGCCACAAAACATCCTTGACATGGAGTAGACACACTTACAACAATCTGCCAAGTGCTTATAGCCACGGGAGATTTTCTATGTCATTTGCACCATCTATTTCCCCATTGTCACCATGGAAAATTGGAAGCAAGAGGGGCTAGCAATGGACTTGTTGGTGTGACCCTGTCATTCCATCTTTTATTGATCCTTATCTTGAATATCTCACCTCTTACCAGAAGCAATCACAAGGTACATCTCACAATGATCTATTATGTGAATGTTTGACATCGCAGAAACTGCAGGTCTCCTGTGTGTCATTGGACAGTATGTGCTTGGTCCCTCAATGGCCTTTTTAAGTACTGATGATGAAGCCCTGCAGACATTGAATGGGTTATGTATCTTCATCTAACCCTGCACCATGTCAACTTTTATAAAGAGGCCTCTTCCCATGCACACCAGTAGCACAAAGCCTCACTGTATCCATCCCCATGTTTGAATTCAATTATAAATGCATCCTCAGACTTTTCTCAAATGTTACAGGTTGGTGTGGTGCTGTTGAGGGCTTTGTAAAAGGGGGAAAGCACAAGCTTGCTTCTGTGGTATGTTTCTGACAGTATTCTGAAATGCAGGTCACTGATGATCATCACAGGGCACTCTCTGATGTCATCATGCAAATGCTTTCCACTGGTACATCTCTCTCTACCATGCAGCTCAAAGTTGAGTGGATGCTGTAATTGCTTTGGCAAGACCTGTTCATGAATCTGAGACAGATAGGCCTTCCAACTATCTTTGATCAAGGTGTCCCCTGTGCTTTGGTGGCAGTGTTGGCCATGACCCTTCATTTCTGTGAGTTCCTTCCTTTTCTCACTTGAATTAAAATGATTCAAGTCTCTCATCAAGGGTGGACTGTATCACTTTGTTGATGCATGTTTCATGCAGAAATTCCATCAAGCACCCCATGACCCACTGCAAAGTTATCTGAATTTAATAATTATGTACAAAGAGACCATTGGGGTCAATGGAGGGGATTATTCTAATGAGAAACCCTCGTGGGAAAAAGAAACCCCCCATTGCTGAGAAACCTTCTACTAAAAAGGTAACCCGGTGGCAAGGACTCCAAAAACTGCTATACATCACATAAGCAAAATATTTCGTCAATTACAAACAAAGTAAAATAAAAATAAAGTTCATACTGTTTCTCACAGTTTCAGAACCTTTGTGCTCACTGTGTGCAACAGTGAGCTCAATAATTTTGTTTCTGGGTATTTTCAGCTTTTTTTATCTACATTATCTGGTATATTATGATACTCCAAACCCTAATGATATCAGCATGATTTTTTTGGTGATCAAACTTTTTTTTTAGTCATCTTGTGTGCATTTGTTTTTTTGTCAAGGCTTCACACAATTAATTCTTTTTGTCATTTTGTGTGCAATTTTCTTTCTGTTGTGGCCTCACATGATTTTTTTCACTGGCCCACACTTCAATCATTCCCAAAAAGTTCAATCACCAAAAAAATCACACTGATTTAATTGGGGTTTGGAGCATCATACACTGTTGCACACAGGGAGCACGAAGGTTTTGAAACTGTGAGAAACAGTGTGGACAAAGCAGCAAAGGATGTGGCATATTTATTTTACTTTGTTTGTAATTGAAGAAATATTTTGCTTATGTGATGTATAGCGGTTTTTGGAGTCCTTGCCACTGGGTTACCTTTTTAGTAGAGGGTTTCTCGGCAATGGGGGGTTTCTTTTTCCCACGGGGTTTCTCATTAGAATAATCCCAATGGAGGCTATGGTAGAAGTGCTATGAAATGGGTGTGGGTTCAGTATTGAATGGGTTTCATGGCTCATTCAAAGCTGCTGATGAAAAGTGTGTCAAAGCTAGAATGCAGTTCTTTGCAGATACTGGTCTCATAGCCTCACATGCCACCATGATCATGTTTTATAGATGGTCAACATGTCTCCCCATTGGGTTACTCTATGATATTGCATGTCAGCCTCATCACAGCTATGTCAAGTGGGACTTTCTTGGAGATGACCTCTCATGTGTTGCATTTAGCACTTCTGTCTTTCATGCTTTTGCTCATATTTGGCCTTGTCAACTTGTTTACCATCCTCACAAGTGTGAAGGCTGTGAACATCTTTGGAGTGATTTGAAGAACTTGGTACCAACACTGAGAGCATCTGGTGTATTTTTTACATTTGTACCTCAGAATTGTTGCTCACATATTGCATCAGTATAATCAGTGGTTGTTTACTCCTGACCCCAGATCACCCATTTGCAAAACAAATATTTCTTCAAATTAGGGACATGGACGCTTAGAAGGTGGACAGCAATACAAGACCACAAGAAGAAGGTGGGAGCCAGGCTCTAAGGCTCTGACCTATATGTCATCTGTGAGGCTCGGATTGTGCAAAAAGCTGCTCAAATCAAACCATTGTCCAGTATGTTGATTTCCAAATTCCATAACCCTTCCTTGATAATTTGCTCCATAGAACAATCACAGAAGAATGGATTGCATGCTGCTGAATCTGCCTTAGCACTCATGGTCAATATTTCCATCAAGGAGAAGGAGATATATAAACTTAAACATCTGTTGATTCACCCAACAGTATATGCATGCTTGTCAACATAGACCTTCAGACTTCCCAACAGTTGTTGGCTTCAATGAAAACAACCCTCACTTCAAAACTCAATTCTTTGTGTGTTGAGGAGAAGAGGGAACTGAAGAACATCAAGACCAGGCCATACCTACATGATTGTCTGAATGCTTGTGCATTGACGCAACACATTTGTGACCACCTCTGTCAGTGTAAATTTGAGTTGGACCACCTTCTGCATGACTATCATCAGACCATCAATGGCAAGTTACATATGTTTGACTGACAAAACCTTAGTTCACCATACAGAAAAAAAGCTCCAAATCCACACTCAGTCTGCCTCTAAATGTTGAGAACCTGCTATCATTACTTTGGTTTCTGTCATATCCTGTGTTGCACCAGTCAACTCCGCTCCTCCGAAGCCCACTCCGCACCAAATCCACTTTCTGCCTATACCCAAGTCCACTTCTCCACTTTTCCACCTTATCACTTTCCGCCTTTCCACTTATCTCTCTTACCCCTGATCCCGTACCTTGTTCCTCATCCTTCACTTCTGACAGATGTTTGACATATCTTATAATCCCACCTTCCAAACAATCTGACTTCTGACTTGTTCTGACATTTCCCGACTTATTCCTATCTCTTTGACACCTCTGATTCACATTCCGCTTCACTCCGGCACTCCGGTGCCCTCTGTGTTTACTTGTCCCGTAGTATATAAACCCCTCTTGTATTTTGTATTCCTTAGTTCGAATATCAACTTTGATCACTCTTCCTCTCTGTCCAACATAAGTCCCTCGCTCAACACTTGAAGCCAGTCTTCTTGTTGTCACTCTGACCCTCCGACATCTGAACCCCTTCACTACTCCGCTCTGCTCCGCCGTTACTCCGCCCGCTCCATAAATACCGGACTGAACTCGGACAAGGGCACAACACATAAGTTGAAGCTGACGTCCGCTCTGCCTCCGACAACTCTGGACAGCCTGGAGGATTCAGTATCTTAACAGTTTCCAAGTATAATTCTCTCTGTGACAAGCTCCGAGGACATATTTCTTCTGGTAGTGGACCTCAACAAGCTATGATACCCACAGAGATCTCTTATGTGGGTCTATTTAGTCTTGATGTAGATGATGAGATATGGAGGGATGTTGGGCTAGAAGATGGGGAAGATATTGGCTCCACACCAGCATGGCTGGGGAATGATGAAGTTTTCCAGGGAATCAACAATGTATTCACATTCATTTATCCATACTTTCTTTGATAAGCAAACTAAGCACAACATGCATAGAGCCAAAATCTTGGGCTCCTTCATTCTTTGATGTCACTACAGCATGTACTGACCAAAAACAAGGCTCCTTGGTTGACCCTGGTAAGTCAGACTTATCAGACAGTGATGATTCCATTGGTTCTGAAGGAGGTGAAGATAGTGGAGAAGGTGCTGAGTTCATGGATTTGATAGAAGAGTTTGCAATGTTGAATGCAGAACAAAGGGACTGTTCAACTGAGGTTAGAAGAGTTGCTCAGATCACATGTATTGTGGCTCTATTACATAACAAGGCACAAGTAAGTGAAAGAGCTTAGTCTTTGGGTGAGTGGAAGAATGCAGCACAGCTCTCTTGCTTCTGTGCATGCATCATCTCAGTGCCACTCCCCATCACTCTTCTTGTGCTCATATCAATCCTTCATTTACTCCAACAACACCACCCATTTTCTATTCCATTTCCCTTATTTTACTTTTGTACTAAATGGCTGACCCTTCCCTTGAAAGGTGCCCTGATTTCTCAGGTGAAGCATACAGAACCATTCATGATGCCCTCACACAGGCTGTCAATGAGAATGACCAGCAAGTAACTGACCATCTCACAGCTGCTTGGGACACTGACCACACCCTCTGAGTTGAAGCCTGGAACCAACAGCAAGCTATTGAAGCCCAAATTCAGGCTGAAGCAGAGCATGTGTGGATATAACAGGAAGCCAAAACCCTCTGACTTGCTGAAGAAGAAGTCAGGCAGGAGTGCAAAGAAGCAGAGAGAAAAAAAGCCAAAAATGAATGACTTCAAAAAAATGTCCTCAGTACCCAGCATAATCATACATCTTTGGCTTTCGCTCGGAATTGGTGGATGAGGGGGAGAAAGAAGGGAATGAACTTGTATTCTATATGATGTAGGTATGATACAGTGTTGATGACTATCCTAGGGAGATAAGATCATGAATACAAGTCGTGGAATGAGGGAGAGAGTGGGTGGCAGCATGAAGTGCTGTCCAGCTCCAGATTAACCTGGGATTGTGGTGAGCTGCTGACCTGTTGATTAGTTGTCTGTCAATGCATGTAGTGATAGCCACAAGCCCAATGACTAGGAGAAGGATGACTGAGAGTACTTACAAGGTTATCTAACTGGGGGGAGAGTGAGCCTGAGGAAAGACTCGTGTAGGGAGGGTTTGGCTTGCATGTAGGGAGCCAACATTTGTGCATGGCAATGGAGGTATATGAGGAAAGTGTTACTTGCCCATCTGCCTTTGACCTTCATGACATCAAACAGGACATTCCTGAGGAGGTATTCAAGGGTCAAGCCAATGCGGACGCTGTGACCTTGCAATGGAGGTCTTCCAAATGCCTTCAGAGCAGTGGCAGGAACTGAGAGGAATTTCACTCTGGTTAGTGGTTTGTGACCCTTGCCATTTTGGTAGGCAAAAAGTGGTCCATCCCAGGGGGGGAATTGACATTCAGGTGGTTTTTAAAAGCTGCACTGGGGTCTGACAGGCTGTTTTGCCTGGCCCAGTTGATGCCCTCACCATTGGGGGCTGACTTTGACTTGGGTAAGTGAAAGTTCATTACCATGTTGCCTTGGTGATCCTGCTCCTCCCACATGTTGGATGGTTTGATGTGCATGGTAGGGTCAAAGGAGTGTAGTGTCTTGATTGTCAGTTCACCTATGTGTGCTATAGCATAGGAGGCTGTGGTGAGGCAGGTGAAGATGGCTGCATGGAGGGGGGAGGAGAGGTCAAGGTGGGTTCAGATGGATGTTCGCATGTCTATGGTGTAGGGTTCACAGGGGGTTCTCTTCAACTGGGGGGGGGGCAGGGATGATGCTGCCTTTAAAATGGCATCTGTCTCGCTGTTGTTCAGGGTCCAGTCAAGTCCATGGATGGTATGCCATGCCCTGATGGCACTGACATAGTTGGAAACAGCACTTCCAGAGTAGGAGCCTGCAAGGGTGGAGATGAAGGCTGAGATAATGGAAGGGATGGCAGGGGCACATTCAGTCTTTGGGATGTTCTTGGCATCACAGAAGATGTGAAAGGTGAGAAGGCCAGATCTGTGCGTCTCCTTGATGCTGTCTGCCCAGGTGTGTGTGATCACATCATATATGCATCGTACATTGCTTGGGGATAAGGTGGCATTGGAGTTGTGGGTGGAATGGTGGGTGAAGACCTGGCATCCAGAGTCCTGCAGAACTCTGTATACCTGCCTGAACATGTTGTTGAATGCCCTGTTCCTACTTTGCCCATTTGCCCAGGCCTCAACCACACCAATGTTGTCTCCGAATACTTTGAAATGAAGGTGGGGGGGCAAGCTCTGACAATTTGCGCAGGTGAGTAGTTTGAAACCAATGCTTTCTGCCCAGCCAATGTCACAGTTGTTCCCAAGCCATCCTGGCTTGAGGTGCCATGCTCACCATCTGTCACCAATGGTGATGCCAATGCTGACCAGGCTGGCATCAGAGAATGCAAGGAAGTCATGTACTGGCTGGAGGGTGGGGAGAGGGATTGATGGGAGGGGTATGTAACTGAGGATGTCCTTCCACCACCTCATATCATTCAGGGTTTCACAGGGGGTGTCCTGGGCATAAATGGGTTGTTGCCAAAGATTCCGAGCATGGCCTCAAGGTTGGTGAGGTATGTGTGACAAGCAGGAAATATGGTAGAGGCATGTAGGAGCTTACCATGGAGTTTTGTACTTCTTGCAGCGTGTGTGTACATTTATGCTCCCATTCCATGATTGCATTGATGTATTTGAGCCTTTTGGTTTTGGTGTCATATCCCATGTCACACCAGTCAACTCTGCTCCTCCAGAACCTACTCTGCACCAAATCCGCCTTCCGCCTATACCCAAGTCTGCTTTCCACTTTTCCGCCTTATCACTTGTCCGCTTTTCTGCTTATCTCTCTTACCCCTGATTCCCATACCTTGTTCCTCATCCTTTACACTTGACAGATGTTTGACATATATAATGATCCCACCTTCCGATTAATCCGATTCTGACTGGTTCTGACACTTCTGACTTAATCCTATCTTTTTGACATCTCTGACTCACATTCCGCTTCACTCTGGCACTCCAGTGCCCTCCATGTTTACTTGTCCCCATAGAAAATAAACCCCTCTTGTATTTTATATTCCTCAGTTTGAATATCAACTTTGATCACTCCTCCTCTCTGTCCAACCTAAGTCCTTCACTCGACACTTGAAGCCAGTCTTCTTGTCCTCACTCTGACCCTCTGACATCTGAATCCCTTTACTACTCCATTTCTGCCATCACTCCGCTCCGCTGTTACTCCATACCTCCACCCCTTCTGTAAATACCAGACTGAACTCGGACAAGGGTGCAACACATAAGTTGAAGCCAAAGTCCACTCCACTCACTCTGACAACTCTGGACAGCCCAGAGGACTTGGATCTTAACATTTGGTTAGCGTGATGGTGCACTCAGATAAGTCCCATAGGAGGCCAATGAAGGTGTGTTTGGACATGAATGGGATGTCTTTGGATGCTTCCCACAGGATCCTGAGTTGATCCATGATGGAGTTGATATCATCTAGGTTATAGCAAAAATCCCAATCAGAATTAGGGCAAGGGGAGGAGCTGGAGAGATTCTTCAATGGGCACACTAAGTCCTCATCAAACTCCTCAATCTCGTCATTGGGAAGCTTTCCACCTGTGAACCAGGTGCAGCCTCCCCTTGTGAAGTAGCCTCCTTCATGAGAGATTTGATTGGCTAGAATGGAGTGGGAGTGATTGTATGTAGGTAGGAATTCACATTGTATACAAGAGAATATGTGGTCGTTGACCCATCTGGTGATGGGCCCAATACCATAGTGTCTCATTATGTCAGCTCCCGCTTCACCTACTTTACCATATATACCACCGGAGGGTCCAAAACCAAAACAGAATGAGGTATTGACAGTGAATTCATTATTGGATAACCATACAACTAGGGAGGGCCATTGCAAAGGGTGGGAGGGGATGCTTCTGTATGCTTCTGTGACATCCCTAACTGCTGCTTCAGAACCTGGTGGGAGACATGAAATAAGAAGGGATGTGATGTGGAAGGTGCTGTAGTGGGTTTGGAATAGATTGGAATCCACCTGGGAATTAACAGATGAGGTATCGGGTGGGATAGGTTTGTGGGGGAATGAGAGGTTTTGCACAAGCTGGAACTTTCCAGGCTTACCAGGCTTGGGAACGAGGGATAGTTGGGCCATTTGGATTGGACCAAGGAGGCTCTCAATGGTTTCACAGTTGAAAGGACCTATGTAGCGTTGTTTTGTTATCTCCTTATCTATGATTTCTTTGAAAATGGTGGCATGCTCTTTCACTGAGGAGTTGTTGGGTGGAATGTATGAGTAAGGTAGGTTGGCTAGGTTGACAGGGAAAACCAAAGTGGAGACCATCGAGTATGGACAGGTATCTATGTATTAAATTCAAGGTACAGAGCCAACTCTCCCACACTTCAGGGACATAGGGTGTCAGAGCCTTAGTTCTTCCGAGATAGAGGGCACACTTGAGCTCTGTGAGCGGTGTCCCCACATCCTGAGCACTCATGAATGGGTGAGTGCTTGGAACAGCAGCCAAAGGGGTGCTGCCAGTCTGTCCATATGGTCTCTCCACTCAGGTTGATGAGATGCCTGCCAGTGGGACAGCAACAGCAAGCAGGGGAGCCATCCCAGAATTCAACCTTGTCACAGTTTTGTACATTGTGTTGGAAGCACCTGAGGCACAGGGGCCATGCTGATCTGCTGGCCTTGCTTTTGGAACACTTGCAAAAGCTGCATTTGGGCAAGTGGGAGGGTGAACAGGATGAAACCTTATGACAATGACAAAATCAAGGTTAGTTAGGGGAGAACAGAATAGGGGGAATGAGGGGTGACTTGCCTTAGATTTGATCTGGTCATTGTCATGCCCTTCAATGTCCCTGGTGATGGTGTCCAGCAAGGGATTGTTGATAAGCGATAAGTCATATCCTCTTCCTGCCTTGAGTTCATGTTGCCAGTCGAAGCAGATGTGTGATGCATACATGAGGATAATCTTCTCCCCAAGCAGGAGCTGGAGTGATGGGTGAGTTTCCAGGTACCAGAAAAACTTGGCGAGGGCATTGAGATTTGTGGCTAGCCAGTTGGCTTTTTTAGCATGGCTGAGGAAGCATTTTTTTGCTCTAAGGAATTTAGAGAAGGATAGTTCATGGTTGGGGAGGGTGTTGCACAAAGCTCTGACAGAGGCGATGGGATGCATGGTTAGGTGGTTGTCAACCTTGGAAATGCCAAACATGTCATCTGCCTGAGATCTATTGTGGTGCTTTGCTGCATCTAGCCAGCCAGCCATGGAGAAGTACCACATTTCCACATAGTCAAAAGTACTCAGCTTTTAGAGTGTGTCCTGGGAGGGGGGTGGACAAGGACATTGGCCACAGACAAGCCTGGAGTGAAGGTGTTCATCTTCAGTTTCTTCTTCTCAGCTTCGTTATGCTCACATTCAGCTTCCTTATTTAATACTTCCTCAGCCTCCTTGGCTGCTCTGGCTTCCACCTCCCTTTGTGCATTCCAAGCGGCAATCCAGTTTGCTCTGTACACTTGCCACACAGCTGAGTCCTTCTTGGACAATTTTGAACTTGGGGCTGGCATAGTTTGGGGGCCTCTCTAAGTTGGGGTCAGCCATGGTTTCGAGTGAGGGAATTGATGCAAAGGAATGTAGTTAGCTGGGCTAGCTGGGTCACTATGGGAGTGAACAACAAAATGTAGTGGGTAGAGCGAAAATATTGAGGAGGGCTCAGCTCTGAGCAGCATGAGCCATGAGGTGAGGGAGTGGTGCAGAGGAAGGATTGATGCACTGCCTTACCTCTGCTCGGCCAAAGACAATGCTCTGTGACTCTGCTTGTTCCTCATTACATCACAGAGCAACACACAACCATCTCAATACACTCTACAGAAACTGAGCATGTTCAACTTCATTGACCTATGGTACTTCTCACCTGCAGGGTGTGCCAAAGCAACCAGGAACAACCAAGCCAACACAGATGACATCTTCAGCATATCCAAGGTGGACAAGATCCTCACCCTGAGATCTATTGTCTCTGTCAAGGCCTTGCACAGTGCTGTAGAAGACAACAAACTAACTTTTGAGGTTTTCTTACAGGTCAAAAATAACTTCTTATTCTACACAAAGAATGCCCTCTGGCCATCCAAGCATCTCAATCCCCTTGCAGAGTTTTTCTGGAGCATTGAGACCCACTCCATGCACTCCAATCCCAATGGCAATGCTGTTGTCCTCACATACACATCAAGAGTCTGGCACAACTGGCACAACAACCTCAAGGCCAGCAGAGCCTTCAATATCTCTATCATAAATGAAGAGCTAATGAAGAACATTGGTTGGGGAGTGAATGCCTGAATTTGAGAGGAAAGAGCCCATAAGATGAGTCATCTCCTCCCCTCTCCATGAAGCTTCTCCCTAATGCTATTGCATTTCTGTCTCACTCACCATCCCACCCTCCTCCTCCACCAATGTCACATAACAACACATCTGGTGGCATGGCTCCCAATTCCCCACCAACATCCCATCACAACCCCCCATCCCATGGGCATGTCAATCCTGGAAATGTGGCCCCATGCACCCTGCTGACATCCCAGCGTCATGGCTCTCTCATGCCCCACTGCTCACCCACTCCCAGTCTGGCAGTGTACACACCCCACTGATGCATTTTCACACTCCACACTGTGCACCCCCCTCACTTCACCATCACATCACATCACATCACTGCACACACCTCACACACCTCACAGATGGAGGCATCAGGTAGTGCACCCAAGTCCCCTTGTATCCATTCTTGACAAGGATATTGCACACCCTCAGTATACATCAAAACCCATATAGACAGACCACAGCAAAATTCTTGTTCACACTCTCCCATGTGGCACTTTCATGCATGCTCCAAGTCCCCAATGGTACCCAAAAGCAGCACAAAACACAGTTGTTCCATGTGTTTCCTCTGCCTCAGCAGGTTTTCTCACTGCATTTTTGACTGCAACTCTGCTGTCCTATGCGATGGGTCCAACACCTACTGCCATTGAAAGTAACAATGGTCGCCTAATCAATCCAAAGGGCCTCACACTCTGTTCTGACTGGCAATGAACCACTAGTTGCTCCAACAATCACAGGTCATCTCATCACAAGTGCTCTGGTTGTGGCAGTGAAGAGCATACAGCTCAAGCTTGCCCTTGAGGCCCAAAGGAATAAGGCCCTTACCCTGTACCACCTGGAAGCCTGGCAGTGCTTGCTGTCAGACTTAGGGCTAATCTGCAGATACCCATAGATACCTGATGGTCTCCAAAGGGTTTTCTCTGTGGGCCTGCCAAGTATAGTATCAACCTATATCCCCCCTAATAGCTCCACCATAGTGGAGCGTGCTAGTATTTTCTAAGACATAATCTCCAAAGAATTTGTGAAAGGGAGATACCTCAGGCCCTTCAGTAAAGAAACAATTGAGGAAGTCCTCGGACCCTTCCAAACTGCTCCATTATCTCTCATACAAAAACCAGGCAAACCAGGCAAATTATGTATGGTACAGAACCTATCTCACCCCCACCATCCATCACCCCAAATATCCTCAATCAATTCCAGAGTTGACTCCAATCTCTTTCCTTGTTCATTCAGCACTTTCCCCATGATCTGTTCTCTCCTATGGAGACTCCCCCCAGGTTTTCAAGGTGCAGTCAGAGATGTTGCCAAAGCCTATCACACTGTTCCACTTCACCCCTCCCATTGGTCCTCCCTCACCACCAACCTTTCAGATAACCAATTCACAATTGATACATCCTTTTGTTTCAGTTTTGTGCCGTCTGGAGGCATCTATGGCAGTATTGGAGGAGCAGGCATGGACATTATGAGGTTCAGGGGCCTTGGTCCTATTATTAGATGGTGGACGATCATGCATTCTTCTGCATCCTCCATAAATATTGTGACAAATACAACCTACAACATGCCTCATTAGCAAAGCAGATCTCAGGACCCATCACAAAAGGGGGTTGCTCCTGGTTGACAGCATTGAAGAATTCAATGACAACATGTCTTTTTCAATTCAAGACCTAGCAGGTGACTCCCCTTTACCAGATGTGGAATTCTGCTACAATCTCAAGGATGTCAACAGGGTATCAGACAAGCTAGATATCCCCTGGGAACTATTGAAAGATATTCCCTTCTCCTCTCAACCCACATTTATTGGCTTCATTTGGGATCTAGACAACCACATGGTAAGCCTCACCAAATCCAAGTGCATCAAATATACCAACATGATCACCAAATGTGGAATGAAGCACATATATGTGCTCTCAGAAGTCCAGAATCTGTATGGAAAGCTCCTGCACACTTCCCTCATATTTCCTGCCAGTAGGGCATACCTCCCCAATCTTGAGGCAATGCTTTCCATTTTCAGTGACTCCCCCTTCAAGCCAAGGACACCACCCTGAGGAACTCCAGATGACCTTAAATGGTGGTCCCAAATCTTATCCTCTCCATCTGCTCCCACACCCATCCCAGGGCCACAGATCATCCTTGACCCACATGCATTCTCTAATGCCAGTTCAGGTGTTGGCATCAGCATCCACATCAACGGAGGTTGGTAGGCATTGACAAAAACTATAATAGGGCAGTGATTGCCCAGACTACTAGGGATTAGCTAGGAGTAATAGATAGGTATAAAGTAGACTCACCTCAGCTGGTGCCAGAGAGGGGCAAAGAACGACTGAGGGATCTGAAGTGAAAAGTAAGTATATATATGTAGCGGAGTGGGCAGAGAAGCGCTCGCTAATGATAATCAGGGGAATAGGAACAGGAACAAGGGGGAGATGGAATTAAGCAATGTAGGAAAGTGATGGAGTGTTCCTGGAGGCTCAGGAGTGATGACAAGCAAGGAATGATGAAGTGCGATAAGAGTCTGCGCAAGTTCCACATGGGTTCTGAGTGGCCGCTGGAACTCCGAGCGGACCTACCTGGCGGTGGAGTGGAGGTACGAACTCCGACATTCTGGGAAAGCGGAGTTACGAACTCCGACATTTCGGAAAAGCAGAGTTAGTGTTCCGGTTCCAAGCCCATGTAGTGTTTTGGACCCCAGGATATGGCCAGCCGAGGTTGACAAAAGCCTGTACCACACAGGCCAGCCAATCATCGGCTGACCTATGGCCTGTAGTTGTAGGGTATGGATGGGCCGAGGTGTGAGAAAATCCTGTATGATATGGGTCGGCCAAGTAGATATTTTAGTAAGGGCATTTGCAGTAATGGATGGGCTGATTTAGCTATGTCTGTGTGGAATCAATTGGCCAATATGGGCATTCTGTAGGCATTGGGTGGGCCGAGGGATAGCTGTCCTGTAGGTATTGGATGGGCTGAGGAATGGATGACTCATGGGTGTTGTATGGGCCGAGGGATGGGATACCAGGCCTGTAGGTGTTGGATGGGCCAAGGGAGGGGTGACCTGTATGTATGGGATGGGCCGAGGAATGGGTGACCCATAGGTGTTGGATGGGCCGAGGGATGGGTGACCCGTAGGTGTTGGATGGGCCGAGGA
>KN825688.1:0-14656 GCA_000827395.1 Paxillus rubicundulus Ve08.2h10 | reverse complement strand
TGAAGGCAAGCCTTTTATTTATTTATTTGTTACCTCCCTGTTCATGACAATGACAAGATGACGATGACACACTGACAACATCTATCTCTAGCCGGATGATCGGATTTGCAAATTTTGGAATGAAGTTCACCAGATAGCCACAGAGACAGTTGTTAATCACCATTGTCGCACTCCTTTCAGCCTGACTCAGAGTACTTATTGCGAAGCAGCTGGGAGTGACGTGACCAGTGTACATACCCTGCTTTAATTCAATCTAATTTCTTCGTGTAAATCAGTGTGAATTGACATGAGACATCAATGAAAGCATGTGAATTGATGTGAATGCGAAGGGGACTGGTTCGCTACAGGTGAACGACTGAAATTGGTGAAGTTTCCACATTCATTGAAATTTACGTGATTCTACATGAATCTATGGGGGTGGTTTTCCCTGATGACGTCGAACGACTGACTTCTGTGGCTAGGTAATCGTGCTTCCGGCAGTCACAGAAGTACGCTGTAGCTTTCGGCATGCCACTCGATCGAAGATACGGGGACAGCGAAGGATTAGAAACTTGCCAGAGGGAGGAAGGAGGTGAAAAGACGGATGCACACTGGGATAGGGGGCTGTGCAAAGTGTGATGTGCAGGCGGTGTGCAGTTCTGCCTGCAATGCACACTTTGCACGGCTTGCAGTGCACTTGCTATGCAATTTGGTGGGTTTGCACGTTCAAACGGGCAAGTTAAACACGCTGCATGTGCATGCACTCTGTTTGATAGAGCATGCTCGAGCAAAAGTAGTCTACATGAATTTTGAATGCGATACCAGCGGACACCAGACAGATGTGTCAATATCTCCCGACATCTAGCGTACTACAGCCGATTGTGGGTTTTCACTGGGTCTGACCCCTTGGTCAAAGCATTGACCTGGTCGGAAGGTCAAGTGGTCAATACTGACCCCGACAACACTGCTTCTCAGTGGATATGGCAATGTGCGATTTCCCACAAAATCTATCTATGGTAATCTATTCGCTAGATTCCAATACACCTGGGTTGAAATGGCGATGCTCCGTTTTTCACTGGCCTCATGTTCCACACGCACAATTTGACTCCTAGTTTGTATAAAGGTACTAACCATGGTTCACAGGAGTCCTACTTTTCTTCGTGGATACTGATCATGACCACTGCCAGCGACCCGAAACAGGCTCAAATCGACGCGCTACTCTTGAAGTCACTCTTAGGTGAAGAACTCATCCATACTCAGTTCCACCTCTTCTCCTCTCGGTCGCACAAGAACGCGACAGTAGGCAACCCAAGGGTACTATGCGTCAACAACGTTATCGCTGCGGAGAGTTCGTCTTACTTTGCCAATTGTAAGTCACTTTGTCTGACATTTGCCACTGTGTCTGACTTGCTATCACGTCTCCAGTGTTGAACAGAGAAGAAGGTTTCTCTGACGCCGCCATTTTTGACTTTGATGAAAGCCAGGATCTTCTTGACACGACCTCATTCGGAGATTATGGGTACGAGAACGATAGTGACCTAGATGATGAGGATGGCGATGAGGCCGAGAACCTCAAAATTACCCTAGGTACTCGTTATCTGAATCATATACTCTTCGACGACTGATCTTGGCTGTGTCAGACATCAACAAGTAAGTAGTTTGTCAATACGCCGACCTCTCACGTTGCTATATTCTCCTGTCGTTCCAGCTCTGCCTGTGGAAACAATCCCTCGGTTAACCAAGAGTTGAACATCGCATTAGGACACGATGGCAATAAGTTCACACCCGTCAAATCAAGCTCAACTCTTGACGACCTTGCCTCCAACGTCCTTATCAGCGGTCCTCTCCGTCCTATGCAAAGCCGCCACATATTCGTGAAGGACACTGCTTTCCGGACGTAAGACAACCTCATCGACTCTGAGTACGATTTCTGACTTAGCGAAAATCAGATGGAAGGCGCTCTGTTTTTACTTATACACTGGTCGAGTGACCTTTAGCGATATCAAGTCCCAAGGCAAGGCGCCAACGGGAGCCCTCAACTGCACCGACAATCCACCAAGATGTTCACCAAAGTCAATGTACCGCCTGGCTTACAAAGTTAGCTTAATTTTTCCCCTGTAAATGTGTTGTCATGCGATGACCACTGAACCCACTGTCGACGTTCAGGTGGGGCTCGAAAGCCTCGCATCCAAAGCTCTCAAAGCCATTTCCAAACGTTTGACGCAAACCAACATCATTCACGAGTTGAGCCTTGTATTGCCTTCGAGGTCAGTGAAACCATTCGTTCCTTGAAATTTTAGAAATAGTCCTAAACCATGCGGTAAAAGGTACCCGCTGATTCTCCAAACAGAACTTGACGCCCTTTTCAGCAACATCGATTCAGTAGTTGTCAAATCTACTCTTCCATCACTCTTCGCACGCATCGCAAAAGGCGAAATCCCACATGGTGCCGGGATCATGATAGGCTTCTACGAGCGGGTATTGAAAGCCCACTACACTGTCACCACAGCAGGCAAGGGAAACGTTTTTAAAAGCTCCTCAAAATGACAGTAGTATGGTGATTTGACTTTCATGTACCACATGGAAAAAGATCTATACCAAATTCCGACCTCAATGAATGTTATGTTATATCTTACCAGGTCTTGTCCCCCATAAAAATGCTGGCACAGGGAACGACTCAACATTGTGTTCAACCACCGTTCCACTGCAGAGCTATATGTGCAGGTCTTTTTCAGACTGTCGGGCTTGTGACCGTTGTTAGCGACGATTCGTCGTGGCGGGCCACGCTACGATCAGTGCGAGAGTCCTCTACGGTACACCTTTTTTGCGTCGATCAATGAACAATCCCCAGGAGGGCGAAGCGACCAGCTGACTCATGATGCATGATCACGCACTAAATCGAAGGAGAGGCAATAACATTTTAAGGCGTTCACGACGCAAGGTGAGAATCAGTGGTCTTGGATTCGCCTTCGATGTTCTATTGGCAGGTGTTCATAGGCATTGTATCCACTAGCACACATGAGCACACATTGCCACACAGCAGGCTATGAAGGAAGACGTACTGAATGATGAGAACGAGAGATGGCAGACAATGTCACAGATGAACTGGAAGGTATGCTCAGCGTGAGCGTTCGAAGTGCATTGGAACAAGGTTACGGGTTCTGCGAAGGAACAACGACAGGCTGGGTGCCCTTCGGTGCAGGCATTCCAGCAAGTTCCAATCCTTGCGGGATGTGTCTCTATAACCATACATGGGATGCCATCGTAAACTGTCCCTTCCTAATCCTGGAATAGAGTTTCCACTCCCCCGAGTAGGTCGCACAACAGGAATTTCAATGTTTTTCAGGGTTTATAATATATTTCAGAATAGAATTGAAGAATGTTATATTATATATTCCTTTATAGGTGAGTGAGAAATATCATGTTTAAATAAGTGTTCAACACTATTAATAACTAATAAAATAAAATATTATGTGGAAGATTCTTAGTGAGGTAAAAATTGGTAAGATCAGTAAGACAGCAAGATGGGATACTGGCAGATTCACATCAATGGAAGATTAAATTCTGCGCGTGGGGCGCTCGTTGCGTTGTGTGTGCGCATGACATTTTGTGATCCAGGCTTCTGGGGGTGAGGTGTTGCAAGCGGGCCGTTTTGTGTGCAGCTGCGTGGAGTGATACACTTTCAATCCTAATAAACACAAACTGGCAGCTCTCGACTACGTACGCTGTCTTGATCACATCCTTCTCCGTAACATGGGGTAAGGACGAGATTATTGGTTCCAGCTTCAATCTCGATTGTGAAGCCCTTGTCAGAATGTACGTGTGTGATTGACCATTTTCGATCCATCACATATTATGAGCGTGCTTATTGGAGTGATTCCAGCTACAGCTTGCTCTCTATGCACCAATCTAGTCTCTTTTGAATACGATTCGTCGCTATGAACTGGCTGGTCGAATTCGAGGGTCGACACGTGGAATCCCTCACGCGTTGCAGATAACTTATCATGATCTGCGGTCGAGATTACAAGGAAACTTGGTTTGCTTAACCTCAAATGGAACAATCGGACCCACCACACCACGTCCTCGTTGTTCCACAGAACTTCCTATAGCTGCAAAGTTGCAACACTGGTACCCTATTAAGGGTGTGAGTATGGATTCAACCTTTCCCCATCGTTCCCAAAGTCTTCCTTCCCATGGCAGACGCTAGCAAGCAAGAGCGCATTGAAGAGCTTATCCGAAAATCTCTTCTGGGAGAGGAGCTCATCAACACCCAGTTCCACCTATTTTCTGCTCGCTCGGTATCTCCGGGCAGAGTGACAAAACCTCGCGTCCTATGCGCCAACAACGTTCTTCTCGCCAAGAGCTCTAAATATTTCTTGGATTGTAAGTGCTCTTCAGGTCGAACTCGAAGGGCATTGGCTTACTGACGGTGCACCTAGTGCTAGAATCCGGGACGATAACTTCTGATCCTTCATTGGTCGACATCGCAGATAGCGATGTGGTTCCCAGCAGTGTTCAGGCAGATGATTATGGAAGTGACAGTGACCTCGACGACGAGGAACCACCTGTCCCAGTTGTAGCACATGCCAAGACTGCTCAACATCAGTCCACCACACCGCCTGCACCTCGTCCGCAAATCGACCTTACTTTGATACGCGACGACGGGTGAGTACTTCTGATCCACCCTCGCTGTCAGTCCAATCACTTGACGATAACTCTGTCCAGGTTGTCTGACAGTGGCTCCGAATCAGTGACTTCAGAAATGTTCGTTTCGGATCCAGAGGAAGATATCGGATCGGACGAAACGTTACTGGCGAACAAGGACCCCTCGGAAACGAGCACCGAGGCCACGGTGGTTAGTAACCATCCACTATCAGAGCCCGCCACTCGTCTGCGGTCCTTGGGAAGCCGTCACATCCTTGTCAAGGATACCGCCTTTCAAACGTGAGCAGAGCATGTGGCATTTACTCACGCCTTCGACTCATTGGTGCTCGACTCTTAGATGGTACGCCCTCGTCAACTATCTTTACACGGGCAAGGTTACCCTATTGCCTCCGAGATCATCAAAGATGCCAATGCAACCCCAGAGATCTTCCACGAGCACCGGAGACGAACCAAAGTGTTCAGCCAAGTCCATGTATCGCCTCGCGCGCAAGGTTGGGCTAGACGACCTACGCGATGAGGCTTTTGCATTCATGCAGAGCAACATCACTGAAAACAACGTTCTGCAAGAGCTTTCTTGCAGCCTCGTATCAAGGTTCGAGGTTGATTATCGCATGCACTTCCACCTCGTTACTGACGCAGGTGTCGCAATATAGGCATCCACCCCTCCTGGAGATGTTGTTAGACACATTGTACGCCAACATCGCATCACGTCCCGTCGTAGCTGGTTTCCCCGCACTCGCGAGACGCATCGCAAACAAGGAACTTCCCTGTGGTGCCGACATCGTCATCGGGCTTCACACGAGGATATCACAGGAACACCATCCCTTAGCGCTGATGCCCCCTTCTCAGTTCAAGCCATGTCCGCCACCATGTGAAGGTCCGCATCGGGCTGGTCAGTTGGGTGTTGGGGACAAGCTGGATGTCTCGGTTCCAAAGGAACTTCGCATGTTCGGCGGTACTCGGGTTGCCCTCCATACACCCCCTCCCCCTTTCACCGGATTCGGCCCCGTTGAATCACCCGACAGGAGCTCTGACCAGACTTGTACGACCAAGGATCGTGTAAGTGTAGGTGGGAAGCAGAGGGTGAAAAAGTAGAAAAAGCCAGGACAGGCCGTATCAATTCTTAGCACACATTCGCACCTCGTATTCGTCCCAACCAGCCAAGTCAAAACACAGAAAAAGAATGACATTTGTTACATGGATCCTAGCAATATACAGTATAGACACAGACAGCGCAGGTCATCATGCGAACGTGGGTAAACGGGGTAAGAACACAGCATGGGTGAGCACAAGGGATGATGGACGACGAACAAAGTTACAATAGAAATAGTCTCCTGTTCCTTCGACAGAGGTGGAAAGAACGACAACGAGGGCGCAAAAGAGAACGAGAGTGGGAATGAGACGAAAGCATGAAAGTGTACGAGACAACGAACGACTCTGGGTTCGAAGATAACGGGGATCAACGTCGAGGATTACAGCATGCAGACCACGAGGGACAGGGGAACGGAGTAAATGGCCGGGGTAGGAGCATGAGAGAGTAGAAACGACATCCAAGAAGGTGCATCAGGTACAACAGAGGGAGTCCAGCGCATGAGTATATGAAAACAGACTGGGCGGAAGCGGGGCAAAAAGAAAAACGCCCACACCACCCCGGACGCCTCAACCTCCATCAGAAATTATACTCCCGATGCTCAACACACTCTTCTTCCCCGGGACACCTGACAGTCCTCTGCCCGCATCCTGCTCGAACGGCGCGCGAGAGAACTGCATCAGACTAGGATAACCCCTTCCCTGTCCGGCACCGCCGCCTGCTCCCGCACTAACAACAGAAGACAGCGGAGGCGACGAAGGCGAAGGCGACGACGAAGCCCCAGAAGCCACACCCGCATGCCGCAGCGGAGCAAGGTGGATCATCTCCTGCTGGTGGTGTGCGCCTGCGCCTCCGTTCGGACCCCACGCTGGTGCGCCGGACGCGAACGAGGGCGGTCCTCGTGCGTGGGGTGGCTCGCTGCCCGAGTACTGGCCTGCAGGTGGTGGAGCATAGCGCGATGTCGACGTGTTTGGGGAGGCACCTGGGCCGGGCGAGAGTACCCGTCCAGGGTGCGAAGCCGAGGTGGACGGGTGCTGGTGAGGGTGGGGATGTGCCTGTGGATGTTGATAATATTCATTCGACGGTCCTTGTCCCTGTCCACTATACTCGTACGGCGACCCCCCGCTTGCGGACGAGGACGCATACGATTGGTTGTGGGCAGGTGGCGCCCACGTCGACGCCGACGTTGCAGAAGTTGCAGAAGTAGGAGAGTGGTGAAGCGGCGAGGGTACAGATGTCGAGTGGTTGGGACCAGTGTTAGAGTAATACGAATGTGCCTGTGACGTCGACGATGTCGAGGCTGGGGGTGGTTGGGATGGGTTATCGTAATACGTCCCACTGCTGCTTGTATTGGCACTAGCGGAAGGTGTAGTGTAATCGTACCTCGTCTGTGCGTCCTGGGTAGGCTGGTACGAATTGGGGTAACCATGGCCTGGTGCGGTTCCTTGGTATTGTGATCGCGTCGGAGGGGGGTACTGTCCTTGATGGGCATGCGATGACGCTCCGGGGTATGCATGCGTCGGAGAGGGTTGGGAATAGTTTGTTGAAGTCTGTTGCTGCTGATGAGGATGGGTATATCCGCCTTGGTTATGTCCGTCTTGGTACGTCTGTGTTGGAGGGCCAGGCGGCGCATCATACGGCGCATTGAATGACGCACGCTGGGACTGAGCATGTGCCTGAGAATCGTACGACCCTCGAGGATGAGATTGCGAGTCGTAGCTTCCCCTTGACTCGTACGACCCGCGTTGTTGCTGGGGATGGTCATACCCGCCCCTTCCACCCCCATTCTCATACCCGTTTCTCCCGCTACCATTATCGTAACCATTTCTTGCGCTAGCGTTATCATAGCTACTCCTCCCATTTCCACTCTCATAACTCGCACCACCTCCAACGCCTCGCTGCTGTTCGTACGACGCGCCGCGAGCACCGCTGTCGTATGCAGACCTCGAAGTCTCATAGTTCATCCGATCATAGATACTTCCAGGTACAGCACCAGCTTCAGGAGGTGGAGGTACAACAGGAGACAAATTCTGCGCACTCGCACTCGTAGCCGCACTCCCTGGAGCCAATGACGAGGCGGATGACGATGAGGAAAGCGGAAGAACACTTCCCCTCCGTACCGAGCCAGAACCCGAAGTTTCGCCACCTGACAAAAGCTGAACCCCAGGAGATGGTATATTCCCCGCGCCTGTCCCCAAGGCTATCCTCGAACCTTCGTACGCCGCCCCAGGCGGAGGGGGAATGGTCCCACCCACACCTCCCCCGGGATGTGCAGAGCCAATTGTGCTCGCTGCCGAGTGAGGGTGGGTGTGTGCATGCGGGCCCGTAAGCTCAATACCACCTGGGGCACTGGCAACACCCAACATGGGATCGAGTGACGTCGATGTCGGCCAGGCTGGAAGGCCTGGGAGTGCTACAGACGCAGGGTTCGCCGACGAGGGGGTGTGAGGGGTCATCTCGCTACCTGCTGCGCCAGAAGACGAAGGCCCAGATGGAAGACTCAGTGGACCGGTGAGCGTTCCGTGTCGCGCGCGCTTGGCAGTTACAGACGAGGACGATTGGCCAGCACCCATGTGGCCTTGGTGTCCGTGTGAGTGAAGTTGTTGCTCTCGGTGGTGCTGATGCTCTTCAGTCTCCTCGTGTTCGTCTTCAATCTTGCTGTTATCCCCATGTCCTTGCCCACTATCGAGAGGGGCTGCCAGGGCTGCGATTGGTCTTTTCCGAACTCGGATGTCTTTTCGAATGCGAATTTTGATGCCCTGGTCGGCAAGGGAACATGAGAGAGGGGTTGACTCTGTTTGGTGACATGTGTGATGTCGGTGTCATAAACGGCATGTGGAAAAGAATACATTATGGATTGCCCGAGAATCAGAATTTTTGATAAGATATTCCATGCAGAACGTTGGATGCGATTAGGATAAAATGATTTCGGGGGTGCAAGATAAGCAGAACAATAAAAATCAAGGATGGTTTGTAAGATACGTAATCAAACAAGTGAATGACTGAGACTGACCCTCCATGCCTGGAAACTTTTTCGCTGTGTAAACATAGAAGGGTTGGGAGTGGATTGATTTACAGTGACGGACAGTGTTTCTACAATGTTTATCAGTTTCATTAAAGGTTAGAATACACATGAAAGGAGCTGGAGCGGCGCACCCGACGACTTCGAAAAGACTGAGTTTGAGGCGGTAACTACCTTCCGTACGAACGCTGAGGTCTGGAAAGACGAAGAAACCCGCGTCCTCGTTGCGGTTCTCGGTATCTTTGAGATGATAGAGGGACGACACAACGGAGCCAGTCGTGCATCGTGTTTTACCATCCTTTATTGCGCTCGATGAAAACGGGGCAGGTATGACAGATCGAGCGACATACCTTTAGCCAATGCAATTCCGTGTCATCCTCAGGCTTTGCCAGACTTGCAAACATAAAATAGTAGGGATTCTGAAGAAAACTGTGAGCATAGTTTGGGTCGCTATCTTCGATGTCTGGATTGGCAGGGGAGGGAGGTTGACGGGTATGTGGGTCGACGACACGGAGTTGTATGATGGGGGGAGGGTCGATTGGACGACGGTCAGCTAGAATGAGGGACGGAAGGGAGCGGAAAGGTAGTGTGGGTAAAACTAGCGAAGAGTAGAAGTGGCCAAGGCGCTTACCGCCGACACCGCACATGCGAGCCTGCTTGGGCTCTTGCCTGACTCTGAGCTCGTACTCTCTGGCAGCGTGAAGCATAATGAATTAGTTTTAGAGTTGTAGAGTGAGAGTGGAGAATGATGGGGATTATCACATATCAAGGGACTGAGATATGATAAGTATGTTTGCTGGGACCATTGTCTTGGGTCCGCGAAGGGGAATATGCGAGTGCAAAAGAGGACAAGTGGGACCAGGGGAAGAGTAGTGCGGAAATATGAACGGGGACGCTCACTCACAACCTGTCTCTCTCATTAAACGAGCGTTCGCGCTCGTACGGATAGCCAGTGGGGATGCCATTGTAGCTGCTGCTTGCGTCCATGAAGGATGTCGAGTCTGTCGACGAATCAGTTTGTTTCTTGATTCAGATCGATATGGGTAGGCGCTATGACAGAACTAGTTGGCTAGCTGGAGGAGAAAGCCTCGAGGATAAGGCCAGGATGGGTTATGTTCCCTTGTTTTTTTTTTTCTGGGGGCTTGGGAGGATTGAGATTGAGATTGCAGCAGTGTGAAACTTTTCGTTTCTGTTGCTCCCACACACGTGCAACACGGATGCATCCATTGACACCATATTCATTAGACCACACAGTACCGTTCAATTAATCATTCCCCACATTTGACGACAACCCTATCACTGGCCCTATCACACTTGCACCTGTCTGCATGCAGATGCTATCCCAACAGTCTAGGCCAACGATGTTCTCAATGCGTAAAGTTCATTTGTCCATCACCGCCAAGTTCCTGGACTTGGACATAGCACCTTAACATTGCCCTCTTATAGCACTGTCGTCGGCTTCCTCCTTTCAACTTGCATGAATCATCGCAACCCTCCGACATCATCGACTTAGACGGGGGGCAAGTCGCTGGTCCCAGGTATGTAAGGTCTATCGTTCCGAAGTAAAAGTTACTGGCGCCGTGTATAGCGAAGATCAACAAGATTTCTGTGTAGCATAGACCACATCGTCGAATGAAAACACCGAGTTCTGTTTCGGTGTCAGCACCAGCTTACCCGTCAACATCGGCTTCTCTGCAGCCCTCCCTTCACATTTTATACTCCCAGCGTGCTTGTCAAGCTTGGTGTCCCGCCGTGCTCAGCGATAGAAACCACTTCGGACTAAGACCCTACCCTGATGCACACGCCCAGTCCGAGTCCAGGAGCATGTGTTCACAATCCAAAAAATACTGTGAACTCTCGGGGAGAAGAACATTGTTTGTGCATAACACGCGAGGGTGCTTTCCCCAATGTCGGCGATATCAAGCGAGCCTAGAACAGGTGGAATTTGGTGTTGACGAGTTCCTCCCCGAGCAGGGATTTTCGGAGTAGCTCTCCGATGCGGGCTTGTTTTCTTGAGTTAATGTTTGACATGGTCGGGATGGGGGCACTTGGAAGGGGTTGGTTAGGTGTGTACGAGTGCTTCCGTTGGCCGCAGGGTTGGGTATGAGCTGACGAGCAGGCTCGTGGTTACAACGTGGCGATTCGATCCTGGCCTCGTTAGACGCTATTCTGGCCTTCCATGGATTACTCGGTGATCAGGTACTATTGACGGCAGAACGGGTTTGAGGTTTGGGGATATAGCCTCATGAAGGGTGTGTGTGAAACGAACCATTCATTAAAAGCAACCTGCGATTAGACTACGGATACTGGTCTGGTCCATGGTCTTTCTATTCTTCTTACCTCCACCAGAAGGTAGACCTGAAGTCAGGAAGAAGCGAGATCGAACCAGAGTCACGTTGACTTAGCGCCACGAGAAAGTTCGATCCCCGCGATGCGCCCCACGAGCCAATAAATTACTGTCGGTACAGAAAGGAGATGTCCTTTGTTCGCCGAAGAGGTTGGTGTGTTGTAGGTTTCCTCTTGCATGACAAGACACGTGACATAGATCATAAAACTCGATTCTTCCAAGCCACGAATTTAGTAGTATCACTATGATGATTAAAGATCATGGCTTGTCATCACTGCAATGCATCAGGAAAATGATTGGTGAGTCAAGGTGACATTAGCAAGGCCCCACTGAGTTAGTGGCCCATAGGAACATGTAGCACTTGTAGCCTCCATAATAGTGGTCCAACAGGGTAGCCTATGGTCAGCATTGGACATTTCCATTATCTCTAATCAACCACTGACAGTTTCAATCTTGTCAAGATACTCTTGAGCAATGTCCACACAATTGTCACATGTCATCTCTGGTGATGCCACAGCCCTGAACTTGGGGATGAGCTCTATAACCTGGTGCATGCTATCCATGAGAATAAAGTCTCCTAGGGGCAGGCCATTGGATTGGAGGCAGTGGTGGACAAGAAACATGTCAATTTTTGATTCAGGGACTATGACCCTTACACCATTGATGACAGTGAAGTGAACATTTGAAAAATTGAAGAAGTCAACATAGAGAAGGGGTGGTTGGAGGGGGGCCATGACAGGTTGCAAAATTGCTTTGCCTTGTGTGACCAGGTAACCTACCAGATCATGTCACTGGGTGCATTTTTTTGGTACATCAGCAAAAATGTGGATTGCATTGTTGAGCAGTGTAGTCCATATAGTTGCAGTAGTGCAGTTGCAGTCCCCCCCCTGGATGGAATGACATAGCTGACACTACATACATTGTAGGACTATATAATATTGTGTTGTAGGCTCATAGCTTATTAGCAGTCATCAATTATACACAGTATGGTACATCATTGCTACTATTCATGCCAGTGATGATGTTAAGATTGTAGTTCCTTTGCACTGTCCCAGAGTTGTTGGAGGAGCAGAGCAGACTTTGGCTTCAACTTATATGTTGTGCCCTTGTCTGAGTTCAATCTGGTATTTGTGGTGGGGCAGAGCGGAACAGAGTAGTAATGGGGGGGTGGTTGGAGGTTGGAGGGTCAGAGTGACGACGAGAAGACTAGCTTCAAGTGTTGAGAGATGGACATAAGGTGGACAGAGAAGAGGAGTGATCAAAGTCAGTGTTTGAACTGCAGAATACAAAGTACAAGAGGGGTTTATTGTAGAACACTCCATGTACTGGTAAGTTGCTGATATAGAAGGTAGGTACCTGTAGAATACTACAGGACAGTTAGTATGGTAAATAAGTGTAGTACTAATGTACTACTCACCTCAGTGTACTAGACACATGATTATGTAAGCTACCTAAATAGGTGCGTATACCAATTATAATCCAACACTCCCCCTCAATTGGGATGGGGTTTGGAATCACGAAAAGAAAGATGATAATCAATGAATGAATACCTATTAGCAGTACTGATAAATGAGTGAGTAATTCTGATAAATGCACTTGAGGGTTGTGTACAATGTGGTTCAAGGTGCTGCGTCCGTGTGGTTACCCGATATGGTAATTTGTGGTGCGTCTCATGTTTGCTGGCAATGGGGGCATATGGTCTTCGTGTATGGCGCTTGCTGGTCCTTTGGATTGGGTCCTGGCTGGCCTGGGACACTCCCCCGGCATCCTTGGTGCATATCTGATGCCTTTGATTGGTCCAACATTGTCCCAATGCGACTGTATTTGGCAGGTGGTGTTGACGGTGTGTGGTGTTGACGGTGTGTGGTGTTGACGGTGTGTGGTGTTGACGGTGTGTGGTGTTGACGGTGTGTGGTGTTGACGTATGGGCCTCTGTGCCCTGTGTCCTCATGTCCAGTGGCTCTGTGGCACTCCCCTGGTAGCCCTGCACTGTTTCTGCTGTGTCCAACTTGTCCATGCTGGTGCTGATGCTATGTCGCCACTTCCGCTGCCACAGCCGCAGTGCACTGCCACCACTGCCGTTCTGGTCATTGCTGCAGATGCTGCTGCTATAGGTGTGATTGTTGCTGCCATTGCCTGGCGTTCCCTCGTTGCTGTGACCGTTCTGCATGCCTATGTGATGTTGCTGTTGTGTTGTCATTCGGGGCGTGGCAGGATGCAGTAGATGGTGGTGGGGTTGAGTTGGGTATGGTGTTCTCGCCATTTGAGCTGGGAGCCACGCTCCCCCTTTCCCTTTCATCCCTCTGACCTCCTATGGCCTCCCTGGCCTCCCCCTTTCAACTCAACTTCTTTGACTGTCAGCGTACCCTTGCTGTCTCGCCCTTGTCCCCCCTTGACCAACTCGACGTTGTTGGGCTCAATGTGTCAGCTCGATGGTCTGCACTTCTCCCCCTCGAGCTGTATGCACAGGGGTTGGCTTCCTGGTGAGTCTGTGCTGTTTTGTGGCTTGCACGATGTGCCCACTGGCTCTAGTGGCTCAGCGCTCTTTGCATTTGGGGTTGTGGGGTCAGTGGTTACTGCGCTAGCTATGACATCCTGCATGGGGGTTCTGGTTGGTGGCTGGTGTATGTGCAATGGGCTCTCGGGCCCTTGCTGTCATCACTCAACTTTGAATATCATTGCTCCCCCTCAAGTGACATGCTTGGGGGTCTGTGTTGATCTCCATTTGACTGAGTAGGGAGGTGGTGGTGTTGAGTCAGGTACAACAATTGTCATCTGAGCTGGGAGCTGTGCTCCCACTTGCCCTCTCGTGCTGCTTTCCTTTCCCCCCTTTCCCCCATTTGATCTTGCTGTTTGGCCCATGCATGATGTCCTTCGCCATTGCATTTGCATTGTGCCATTGGCCTGTGTGCGTGCTGTTTGTGCACTTCATTCCCCCTCGAGCGGCATGCTCTGGGGTATGTGTTTGTTCAACTAGGTAGGGAGGTGGTGGCAGGTTGAGTTGGGTATGACAATTGTCATCCAAGCTGGGAGCCATGCTCCCACTTGCCCTCTGGTCCACTATGGCCTCCCCCCTTCCACTTTGCTCTGAATCGACTCCATACATCATGTTCATGTTGGCGTCCCACTCCACGATCTCGTCTCTGGCACCCTCTGCCTCCCTGTGGCCCTTGGCCATGTATCAGCCCTCTCTGTTTGACCTCTGGTCGTCCGGCATCTATATCAGGGGCGTGATGCTCAGCTCAGCCCGTGGTTTCTCCAGGGAGCCCATTCAGTCACCTAGGCTGTACTACACAGGGAGCTGACGGTGACAATCGGCCATAGGTCACAGGCTGCCTAACTGTGGGCCGAAGAGGTGGTGGCACCATGGCTATTGGGTGAGCCCAGGGACAGAGTTTCCTGTGGTCTATGGGTGAGCCCAGGGATGGAGTTGGCCATAGTGTATGGGGTGGCCGAGGGTCAAGTAACTGAGTGTGTAACAATATGGAATATGTAACACTGAAATGTAATGGTCTGCAATGGGTGGGCCAAGGAATTGAAACTTGGTGGCATC
>KN825687.1:0-14714 GCA_000827395.1 Paxillus rubicundulus Ve08.2h10 | reverse complement strand
CTCAGAAATACCGCAGACTAGAAAATCTGGACCCGCTGACTCGTCTCATGACCGCACAATCGCCAGATGAGCGACTGACGGCGGAAGGTGCTCTGAAGTCATTTGAGAGAATTCTCAACATATTCTCGGGCTCGTTACAACAAAGACTTCGTGGAATTGACGAATCGGAAGCGGAGAGTATTGCCAAGGATTTCGCGTTCGCTACCAAACATTCAATCAACCATATCTGGTCGTTTACATTCCCCCCGCCCAAACTTTCACATGGGGAAGAGATAGGTCAATCGGAAAACGGGGCGACGAAACAAGCGGGTAAGGGGATGGATCCTTCGATAATACTGAGAAGTAGATGAAACTACCGTGTGTACGATTTAATTGAGGTAAATGGATTCGATGACGTGGAATACGTGACACTTGCGCGACACACCAAAAGAAATTGGGGCTTGAGAACCGCGGATGTCAGTTAAATGGTCTAAGTTGCACCACTGTGTACACTCATGTTACGCGTAGGTGACTGGGAGACGTCAGGTTCTCGCAACTCTTCTCGACAAGGGCCTCTTGTCGAGCCAGCGAACGTAGTCTGGCAGGATTGGCTTACTCAGGTCTTCACGGTCATTCGGCATTCTAGATCAGTCACTCATCTCTCTCCTCAGCCACCTCCATACCTCCTCTACGACCTCCACCTCTCTTGCACCGCCACGTCCCAGCATCTCGCTTTCATCGACGGACGCGTATCGCTTCCCGACTAGATTCTGGCTCAGGCTATCCAGCGCTGAACGGGTGGTTTGGGACATATTAGTATCATCGGAGAACGACAAGCAACATGAGAGTATGAGTCCATGTTTCGAGGAGATCGTGGACGTCTGTTAATGTTATGCGTCATGAAAGATCAGAAGACCGAGCCAGGGAAGGTTTAAGCTCAGTATATACGTTATCATGGAAAGCAACGGCGACCTCACCACTGTGCCCCACTCAAACGTTTTCTGGACGACATATTCAAATTCGGGCGTTTGACCATAGGTCCAGACCCAACTCTAAACGAACAGCAGTGAGGAAAGTTCCCATGAACGAACCTACAAATGGACGTACCTTTAACTCGGTCATTCCGACTTTGAAATACTCATCCTCCAGAAACTCGGGCGCCTCGTCAACAAAGCACGGCTGTGAGAAATCATCATCGATGCCTTAGCTGACGAGGTGAATCCCAAGGTAAAGATATTCACCTCCTTATCGATACCATATTCGTCCCTGAACGAATTCACCATGGCATCAACAAACGATTGGTGTGTCGCAAGTGTGCTGGACTGGACAAGATTCCGGACAGGAGAACGGACGGAGGCGACACCTTTTGTGTTCATCGTTGGCTAGTGAGGTGCATTTTAGTTATTAAAACGTGGGGCAGAAAGTGAGCCAGAGCGCTGGATCGTAGGTGATATGCGTTGCTGGCCGCGCAGTATAGACATGCCCAGCTGAAACTTCGAAAGATTTCCTTACTTTGTTGGTATGCAACAAATCCCCAAGTGTATCAAGCCTTGTCGAGATAAGCATAGTACCATGGTGGTACGCTCGGTTGCTCACAATCTTGTATGCTGAGCCTGAAACGTGGCTATAACAAACACCAAAACCAAACGGTAGGATACAATAAGTATAGAAGCC
Source organism: Paxillus rubicundulus Ve08.2h10 (assembly GCA_000827395.1). NCBI lineage: Eukaryota > Fungi > Basidiomycota > Agaricomycetes > Boletales > Paxillaceae > Paxillus > Paxillus rubicundulus. The sequence continues at coordinate 13,061 of KN825687.1, read as the reverse complement.
ACGAGCACACCAAGATTGTACTCATCTTTTCCCCAGCAACACAGATATCGTTTCGCTCGTTCACATAGGCATCCACACCAAGCGCACGTACGGCGCGCAGGACGACTTGCGCCGTTGCACTCCTGTCAAACGTTGTGCGGGGAACATGGATGGAGTAGTTGGTATTCCCAAGGTCCTATCCAAGAAGATGATAGAATAAATGATGCGTGCATGGTTGAGAAAGAAACCGGAAGAAGAAATTTAGAAGAGACCAAGACACGGTCAGGCTAGTAAAATGACTCGATCCCATCAGAAACAAGGGTACGAACATCCAACAGCGACTAGAAATCCACGGCCAAACTCACATGATAGACAGTCCCTCCTCCACTCCTCCGCCTGATCCAAGGAACACCTTTCGACTTCGCTTCCTTGAAATTGACCTCTTTCCAAGGGTTCTGGTTGCGCCCAATGACGACACATGACGAGTCTCTGTACAGAAGCAGGAGTGGGGCTCGTGGAGGATGGTAGCGGAAGAGCCTGAATGATTGACGACGGCACCGACGCACGAATGAGCATTCCCTTGCTCCGAGACGGGCACCCTAGAAAGAAGAGAAGCACACACCAATCCTCGAGAGTTAGGTTAAAGTACGGATTAGTCGAGTTCGAGACGTATATTGAGTGTGTCGGCTGCAGAGCTGTGGAAGGTATTACTGCGTATGTGCGGGTTTGCCGTCGCCAGGCATGCATACACGGACTGGGGCAAGAAGAAATGAAAGATAGTAAACTGACGGGGGCAAGTATCCTCGCAACATGGCGGAACGGGGAGAACATTCGACAGTCGGAACAGAAGCAGAGGTCAGGCCAGGGTCATCGGCCGTACGTCAGTAAAACATGCCCTCAGGCTGTCGATGGGTTTAAAGAACTGCAGAGCATCCGACGACATTGCTCAGATATTTTGCCCAAACGCAGAGGCCGAGACTTTCAGTACATTCCAACTTCATGGCCACACAGCTGTGCGAGATTTCAAGTGCGGTGATCTAGATATATGTTCCATCCCCCAAGCCCACGTATTCTACTCTACATAGCATACATAACTTGGAGGCGAGCAGGTGGATAACACGAAGCCCTCACCGCTGAAGAGTGGTATATATAGGCTTCTCGACCTCGTGTATCTGCTTTTGACCAGCAGGAGTTCCAGGAATCGTTTTCGTGAGGCCCTGTAGAACATATGAATTGGAGACCGACATCGCGAAAATGGGATAGCGCGAGAACGTACGAGTTTCTCGAACATACACTTGTTCAGCGTACGTTCTGGTTTCCGGCAAGCGTAATATTCCTGTAGGTGGAGTTAGGTGGAGGGATCTGGAGCGGAAGGCCAGAAAGCGAACCTGATTGTTCATCTCCAAACAGTTCCAGTGCGTCTCAAATTGTTCCAAGCAGTTTTCGCGCATCTTCGCAATGCTACAAAGAGACAGGACAGTCTGAGTCTTCAAACGCCCCCTGGTTACACGGAACCCAAGGGCGAGTTTCTCGGGAGTATATCAGAGAAATGAACTCACAGGTCAGTAGCGCATCGCGTTACTCGTCGGCCTTCCTTCAGGCATCGTCCAGGATCACCACCAGCTTCGTTCTTGCATAGCATGAAGTCCTCTGTGCGTCATACGAGGTCACCGAACAGCGATTAACATCCGCAGTTTGTTCATCCACATAGTCAGCAACCCGACATATTTCCACCGCATCCAGCGAGTACAGAACAAGGTACAAGGTACGAGTCATTCAGCACACCTTCACAATAGAGCAAGCGCAAAACACCCAGGTGCTCACCATTGTAGTCCTTGCAGTAAGCTCCAATGAAAAATGCAGCACTCTTGAGAGGCGCACTGGTAACGCCCAACTCCTGCACCTTTGGTACGGAGTCGGGAAGTGGAGTGGAGTCTTTGTAGGGGGCCGATGAAGAGGAGCTGTCGTGGAAGACGCTCATCCTGTTGTTTTTCCACGCTTTGCGGCCGGGAACGACGGTGAGGCAGTCTAATAAATTCTGCCAGCGGTGGCGAACGGTGTTGGTGAAGATCGGGAGTTGCTTGAAATGAGAATGGAAGCTTGTTCTCACGATGATTGGCCTTCCAAAACCAATTCCAAAGCTACAATGACCGTACCGTAACGGTCATCCCTCTACCAAGGTCTCCTCATTTGCATATAGAGACGTAGATATAACATGGTAAGTGTATCAAGTATAGTGCCTATGAGAAACCGCTAACTGGATCTCGACACTGCGCTGAACTCTTTTGCATGCAGCCCATACGGGTGCCTCCAAAAGCCTATCAACTTCTCCTCAAGACCCACAAGCTTACCATCTTCCTCACAGCCCCTCAATCTTCGACGATCGAAACAATCAAGGACGAAGCACTCTCAGCACTCACATCCGATGTTCTCCTCTCATCTTCGTCAGGCGTTCCACGTATCCCGACTGCCCCTGGGGAGGACCTCGAGATGTCGGACGAACAGGAAGGTGGTGATGGGGAAGTTCCACGCGTAAAGTCAACGGAAGACTTTGAACTCTGCCGAGGTGTAAAGGATAAGGGTAAATCTAACGCCACCTCATCCGCGCCTATGTCATACGAGACCTTGGATCCATCAAATCCGATAAAAGGACTGCTGAGCAACTGGGAGGTCTTATATATACAGTTCAGAGATGAAGAAGGTAAAGACCAGTGATTCTACATGCACCATATTTACTGACCTGGGCGTCACTACGCAGGTAACCTCATGCCCGTGAATGTTTCCCATGCATCTCTACTGGATGACGAAGACGAGGATCCACGGCGAGTGCCAGCAATCCCGGAATTGCCTGTAGCGGTCCGAAAGGGCAAACGAAAGGCACCTCCCGAGTGAATGTCACGCACGCCCTTTATTCATGCATTCCTTCTACGTGATACACAGAGTCCTGCAAAGCCTATAACATGTACCTGACCAACTGAAAGGATACTGGAGATGGGGAACAGGCGCATCGTGTATTATCCAAGCACTGAAATATATGTGCTACACTTTTGATGTATTTGTAGAGCTTCTGTGAGTGAATGAAGGCGAGTGGTGATGAATTTGGGTGATTGGTTCGCATGAGCTGCTCGCAAAGCCTCTCATAGATGAGGGAGATCTATATCGTCCATAGCGGTTCGTGGTAAGAGATCTTCATTACAACCCTTCCTTTCTTGCCCATTTCTTGGGCACAATCGGGAGTAGTGCAGCAGCTACACGTCGACCCTCCTCCGCTAGCAAGTTATACGTCGAGGACGCATTTTTCTAGATGGACATGGAGGTGTTTGTGAGCCAGCTACGACGGGACAAGGAGATGGGGAATTTACGGTATCCATAACGTCCATCTGTATCCCGAACTCCTTCATATACGCTCTGATACTACTCGGCACAAGCTCCATCCTCGTGCCAGTACCAAAAATGAGGATTTCTGTGTGATTGTCCAGCACCCGAACCAAGTCAGTTGGCCGACCCCCGTATCAGGGATGCGGATGAGAACTTACCGGGCTTCGGAACAACAACCTCGAAAATGGCCCAATGTTCCCTCTTCCACCCCTGCCAATCACTCATCCCCCCCTTTCCCATCACCAAACCTGGGACATCCCACAAAAACACCTTTCCCTCCAGAAATACCACAGGGGCCTCTAGTAACAACCCGTCCGCAAGTTTGATACCTGCGGGTCCCACTGAGGAAACTTGCACGGGGGGAGGCACATCCGAAGCGAGTATGTTTGTGAGGGCTGTGGGGCTGTCTGGGCTACGCAAAGGGTGTGTGGAATGTATTGGGCGTGCTAATTGTAGAGGCCGGAGCTGGGCCGATAATTTTGTCGCCGAGAAGGAGGGGTAGGTATGGAAGAACTTGTGTGGGCACCGACACGGATGTCGGAGAGCACGGAGAACTGTGGGGGAATTCATGGTGTCGAAGTCCTGACTTCGGCTAGCTCTTTCAAAATAAAAAAATAGCCTGTATAACACAGTCCGTTTGCTGAGGGGTTACATCGGTCAACAACAGCAATGAAAACTAACCTGCGCCGAGTCCACTTCGGAAGTTGGAGTTTCCCAATAGAGTCAATTAACCCCTGACACACTTGCTCAGTCTCATACCTTCAGATAATCAGATCCTTTCAAGTTCGATGAACCTCAAGCTCTCCGACGCGAGTGGTAATAATTCATCCCTCAAACCTTCCCAAGCGTTCCCCGAGGGATTGACGACGCAATAAGTAGCCACCTCGCAGGATTCTGGTTCGCAAACCCCATGATGCAGAGTGAGTGTAAATGTGCAATTAAAGCAAACGCGACGTGCGACGTGTATATCAGGATTAAAGGAAGCAAACATGAAGAGGAAATGAGAAAGCAAGTCTGCAGTGATCAGACCAGTCGATACGTGGTTCGTAAATTCTATAGTGGTGTGAACGGAGTTTATGTACGGGTCTAGGCCTCATAGTTCATGTTGAGCGTTGAGGCGTTGTATCCCGCATTGCCCACTCGCGTATGGACGCAAGGGAATTTTTAAGCTCCCTCCACCCGCATCACAACGTCCGATACTCTTGACTCGTCTTTTGGTTGTTCCTCAGTCGTATCTCCGGAACCTGCTTCCTCGGCACACCGAGAGCAGGTACAGGCGAACCGCCAACCTCTCACCAGCTCCATCCTCCTCCTACGACGGCAGTCCTGAGCGCTCTCGCCATCATGTTGGGTGACGTCGACATATGCGACGGTGAGCTCATCACCTGCTTTAAGAGCCCGGTTAGCGATGAGATGCAGTTCGGATGTGCCATTGCTGAACGATGGGCGAGCAGAAGGTTCGCACGAGTGCGCGAGCTGTAAATCGAGGACACAGAGTGAGCGGCATTGCGATAGGAACAGAAGGCGCCAACATGGAAACACATACATAGGAAGATACGACGTAGAACCCAGCTCCGACCTGTCTTTGGGTACCATAGGGTGTCCGCGTCTTCTCCACGTCCTCAGGGCGCGCCGTTGGTGAAGGCTACCAAATGAAACATAGATGCCATTGGCACATGTTCACGCATTAACACACTGTGCACTCACCTTATCATCCCTTCCGCCTCCGTAGCACACTCCAAACGCATTATACGCCATTCCACCGAGGTACGACGCGTGTCTCTCTTCCGTCACGAACTGCTCAAGTCCTGGCAATGCCAGTTGTAGAACGGCTTTCAACAGGTTGGTCTCCTCCGCAGGCGCAGTCACTTCAAGGTAACGCAACCGCTCGAGATGGTCGTACAAGGTATAATCGCCACCGTCCGTTGTCACCGGGTTGCCGCTTGCCCCCGGTGTAGCGAGCAGCTGAGGAGGCATTATTTTCGCTGTCTCAACTGCTACTTGGCGTGCGATGAAACGTGCAACGAGCTCTGGACCGGCCCTTCCTAAATTTGTGAGGTACTCTGCGAACGCAGCTTGCGCACGATCCCTCGCTTCATGGGACAAGCCCGATGGTTCAGTGGCCATATCTTGTGGCAAGGCTGAATCAAGCGTAAAAAGCAAGCCCTGTGAGTATGTCCTAGCTTTGATCTGACAATCCTTGGAGCAGTACACTGAGCTGAAACGGTCAGACTCGGGACAGATGGCCATGCCCTTTTCGATGCCGCGGAGACAGTAACTGCAATGCGTGCCCTTGCCTTGGAGGTCTGTATCGAGGGCAGTAACGACGGCGGCTTCCTAGAGGCTTTGAATATGGAGATCAAGTGAAGGAGGGCAGAAATAGACAAGAACCTTGTAAATAAGGTCGCCCGGTTGGAAATCTTTCGTGCAAACTAGGACTTTCTTGCGCATCGTAGCATTACTAGGTTGCTCCGAAGTGCTCCGAGGCACATCAATAACTTTAGCAGCGACATTCATCGCCTTCGGCGGGAAAAAGTTGTAGTAACCTATTTCATCCTTCAGCTCAATTGCCCTTCGCGCCTCAACTAACAATACGTACCTTCAACACGGTCTTTGACCTGTAGCACGATTACGAGCGCAGCCAGGAGCACCAGCAGGAAACCGGAAAGGCAAAATGCATTGATATCAGATCATCGTACCACCAGCGGATAGAAAGCAAAAAGCAAAATATAATTTGAATAGAGGGGGATGAGAGGGAGATAGTGCGTGCGGAGAAGGGACTCTGCATTACATGGATCCTGACGACTACACGGCGTACAGCGGCATGTGTTGCGCGTTCATAGGTTGTGTGTACGGCGACTCATAGTCATAGAGCAGGTGTCTGGGTGCCTGGGTCGGTGACCTTGTCCCACTCCTGCGAAGACGCTTCCGACGGCGGGCCCCTGGGGCTCGTCTCGTCATCGTCGTCGTCGGCAAGCGAAACACCGCTCAACGCTGCAGGTGAAGTAGTCGAACTCACGTCCATGTTAGTCAGCTGCATTACGAGCTGCGTGATTCGTTAGCGCATGTCGCGATTCATAAATATGATGACTGACCTCAAATACGGGTGCTGGAACCGTCTTCTCATAGATGACGATCAACTCAACCGGTGAAGGGTACACACGGAGTGCGCGGAAGAAGCACATTGCGGCAGGTAGGTGGAACGCAGGTCCTGGTGACGTGTAGGTGTTCGCACTCTCTAACAGCCAGTTCCACTCGACGTACCTTGCGAACACAGCTGCTCGCCAATACCAACTTGCGACATAAAATACTTTTCCTTCTCCTCTGGCCCAGCAGGAACCTCCTCTTCCCGAACTTTCTCTAATGCACTTTTCAGGTCATTCGCATCGACACCCCCGATACTTGCTGATGCCTCGGAAGGCGTCTGACTCTTAGCGACGCGCTTTTTTTCCTTCCCTAGAATATTTGGTGGAACCCATTAGTGCCTGTTCCAGCACGGGAAAACAAAAACAGAACATACGTAGCTGTCGACGAAAGGTGGCGTCCGTTCTCCGCTTGTAGTCAAAGTAAACAGCATAGGCAGCAAGGCCGCCCAGGGCGATTCCGGCGACGGCTAGCGCTGTCGTTGACCTGGACATTTGGAGTGGATGAAATCAACACAGAGGAGACGAAAGGAACTAGGACTCTTGAAGGTAGCGCTGGGTAGGTGAACGAAAATTGGCACTTCAGTGGGAAATTACGTAAAACAAACTCGGTTGTCAGTATACCTAGTTCTACAGCTACAGAAGGAGCGACCGTCTTCGTTCTGAACGGGATATTAGTTATACAGCACTCTCCGCAGACCATTCCGGGTATCAGGAACACAGGATGAGGGGGAGCCGCCTTTTCCTTGAAGTTGCTTTATATTCCCCCTTGGTCGAGGAGGAACCACATGTCAAATGAACCTTGGGCTAGACCAATTCCCCCTTCCACTGCACATAAGCACATATCTCCAAGTTGTAGTCAAGCCTTCTTGGTGTTGCAATCTCCACGGCCACGAAAGTGCAGCACTGTGGGAACATTACCTAGCACCAAGAAGCACGTCGACTGTATCGCTTATGTTCTGTCAACTTCACATACCAGCTTCACTGTATTCAGCATTGTGGCGTCTTGCAGTAGGCAATAAATCCCAGCAGTCAAGTAACGGTGTAACAAATCAGATCCATCTCCTCCCCGGAGGGGCTGCCCCTTGGGCAGTCCCGCAGGTGCTGAGCTTTGGGCTTCGGCTACAAGGGACGGTTCAGGCTCTTAAGTATCTAGGAAACATAAATAATGGGGACAGACTAACGGCTTTCGAGAGCACGTCAGAGGACGCCACCAGAACGTGGTACCGAAACCCATGGTCTGTCGAGGAGCTTAAGAGGAGACATTTCTTAGATACTCAGCAACGATTGGAGCGCTGAACATGAAACACTTTGAACTTACTGACCTCTACCAGATATCGATACGAACAAGACGTGGTCTCGAAGCACTCGGTTGACCGGGGCAATGTGTCGCAGTCCTTTGGCACACTTCAGTGGGTGTTGCTCTCGAACGGATTGCTGGAGAGACGATGGGGTTTGTCGTGAAGGAACCTAGCCATTAACCGAAGTGTTCTCTCGCCCTCTGACGAACGAACCAAGGTCAGTGCAGCGGCCGACTGTCATGTACCCCGAAGTTGGATATGGAGATTGGATGACCCCGTCACTCGATTCCCCGACGAGTGGTATTTTGCCGATAGCAGAGGCACGATAAGAGGTTTTGGTTAACGGACTTGGTCGACGAACGCTGCTGGGGCCAACAGCGCGCTTGTCATGAATGACACTGGTGTTGACGAGCCAACTAATGACAATGCAAGGATAAAAGGCAGAGTCATTGTGGCCACGGAGAAAAGAGACAAGGAAAAGGTATATGCGCGTGACTGGCTGATCTGCCATCCCTTTGTATGCACAGAAACAAGGCCGGCGAGTCTTTGAGAACATAGATTCGTCTCGCAGGACCGGACGCTCGAAATCGATGGACCTCCTTGTACGAATTCGAGAAACGTCACAGGATTGGCTAGTGTTGCATCCCATCTGCCGCATCACCGAGATCTTTTCCTAGTATCCTGGAAATAACGTAACTTGATGTGTAGCATGCCGCAGTGCGTCTCCTGGACTACGGATGTAGAGTGCTGGACGTAACCGTCGTAGACTGCCACCCAGTCGCTGGACTCGTATCGTTGGTCAGTATCGTTGATAATGATAACGATAGGATTGTCGACAAGCGTCGCCGGATGTAACCGGTCAGTTTCGGACTTGTCAAAGGGACGTCTTTCTCACGGCGTTTGACTGTTGACGCGGACGTTGGAATTCCAGATCACTCGACTTTGCACCAGAAGTGCCTCATAAGCACCCTTGGAGTCTATTTCTTATTTCTTTTGTCTGTCTCTGGAGGGATTAGGAGACTGGGAAAGGTCGACCTGGATTGTCATGAGCAGCGTGGACGCTGCGTCTGCATCTTCTCTTACGTCCCATAACGACTCTGCCAACGACATCCTCGAGCATGATTCATTATCAGCCCCACACCACGCCCTGCTGCCTACACACGACCACCAGGCTACCCTCGACCTCAACCTCGCCTGTCTTGCGCGGTCAGACCCTGCCTTGGAAGACCCTTCTGGCCTTATGGCACTTCACTCTCGTGACCACCTTTTTGGCGACATGGGTCACGTTGGCGACCACGTCAAGGATGACCACATCACAATGGTCGAGACTGTGGACCCAACTGTCACTCAGCAGGACCCCCAGCAGCAGTCTCCTGAAGCGTCATTAGAGCTAAAACGTGTCAAGGTGAGCTACCCGTGCTTTTCATATCATCCATGGCATCATCTGCGCCCGCTCCTTTGTCACCTTCGTAATGGCAGAGCTATCATGCCTGCAACGTGTTGAACCTTGTTGGAACACCCGTCTCCTCTCCATCTCACAAACCAGCCCCTTCCTTCTGTTCATTTGTCTCCTCGCCTCCCATGACCTCATCAAGGGCCTACTCTGACCGACAATTGTCATGTTCCTCAAAGGTTTACGAACTCATTGGCTCACGATGGGTTGATCAAGGCACTGCATACTGCTCTGGACAGCTTGATGATGCCAACCAGGCTTACCTTGTCGCACGGTCAGAGGCGGATTTCGAGAAAATAATCCTTTCAACGGCTATCCGTTCGAATGATGTCTACCAACGGCAACAAGGTACGCGGCATCCTCCTGTCCCTATTGCCTTCTTGTGGAATTCTACGGTTAATTCATATTTCGTTACTCACGCGACCTGCAGAGAGTCTGATCGTATGGACGGAACCAGATGGAGCTGACTACGCCTTGAGCTTCCAGGATGCGGAAGGATGTGCAGAGGTATGGAACTTTATCATAGAGGTGCAACGTCACTTGAATTCAGGAGGTCAGTACCATCCAACCCTCCACCCACGCTCCCCACCCACATTCTTCTCTTAACATGGACACTACATCTGAAACTCGCCTAGAAGATCAAGGAATCGGTTCATCCTCTCCTGGCGGCGATCATTCCGCGACTACGGCAAATATCATCCGTACTGGTCATTTACCTACCCCGCAGCTAGGCAACATCCAAGACATCGAGGGCGCAATTAAGGCACTTGCAAGGGGTCAGGCAGTCAAGGAGAAGATATGCGAGTATATTCAACGTGAGGTGAGCTGTGTTCCTGACGTCTCATGCATGATTCCCTTTTGGTGGGTATGCTGATGAGCACGACAGAAATACATCAACGCCCTCATCGATGTCCTGAATATGGCAGAGGACCTCGAGAGCCTTGATAACCTCCACGCTCTATGTAGTCTCATGCAAACCATCTGTAGGGCTTAGTCCTCTGTCCTTTGGTGACATCGTTGATTTCATTGGCAGTGGTGATGAACGACCATGGTATTTACGAGCACATACTCGACGACGATATCTTCTTTGGAGTAGTCGGAATGCTTGAATGTGCGTTCTTGTTGAACTACTCTTTTCATTGATTTTGATCATTGCGGTGTCAGATGACCCTGAGTTCCCCACACACAAGGCCAACTACCGCGAATTCCTCCACATTAATACCCACTTTCACCAACCCATTCCCATACAGGACGAAGCCATCCGGAAAAAAGTCCACCACACCTACCGCCTTCAGTTCCTCAAGGACGTTGTCCTTGCACGTGCTCTCGATGACTCGACGTTCAATGTCCTGAACTCGTGTATCATTTTTAATCAGATTGATATCATCAATCATGTCCAAGGGGATCCGGTTTTCCTGCATGAGATAGTCCGGTTGTACGTGAGCGAGGAGGTGCTTTCGGGACCTAAAAAGGACCCGGACGGTGACCCGGAGGACGAATCCATTTCCAAGGATGGAAAGCCTCATGAAAAGATGTCGAATGGACACGGAGCGCGGACGACAGTTGCGCCTTTCTCATTCGGCCCTCCAGACGACCTCACCGAACACGACCTTGCATTTCGCCGCGAGGTCGTCATGCTCATCCAGCAACTTTGCGCAATGGGCAAGAATGTTCAGCTTCCTGCCCGATTGTCACTCTTCCGAACACTTGTTGACCGAGGGGTGCTGTTCGCTGTCCAATGGGCATTTTCTCTACCTGAGAAGGAAGAAACATCGAAATGTGTGGTCAGTGCTGCGGGTGAAGTCATGTCCATCTTGCTTGATCATGATTTGCACGGCGTTCGCGGGCACGTATACAAACAGGCGGCCGCGCTTGAAAGAGAAAAAGAGGCTGGTCGTCAAGGTGTCGACAAGGCGGAGACACTTCTGAAACTGATGTGCAGAACCATGGCGCAAAGTCGGGACGTGGCTGAGCAATGTCAACTCGGCGACGCGTTAAAAGCTCTGCTGGACGTTTCGCAAAACGCTGGCGGTCCGGGCTCCACACCTGTAAGTGGCCTCTCCAACTCCAGAATTGGAGCGTTTTGTTAATTTTGCGGTTAGGTCGCTATCAACGCGAAAATTTTGGCTCGCCCCAAAGACGACCCAGGAACTGAGAGGTTTTTGGACTACTTCTACAAGCACTGTCTAGAGGTCCTGTTTAGACCATACGACGACATACCAGATTTTAGGAAGCAAACGGGTGCGTATCTTCCTTGTTGATACCACCAATCCGGTCTAAAATGCGATCATTATAGAACCGGTTTTGAGGTTATCACGAGAGAAAACTAATCTTTTCCTATACTTATCCGATTTACTATGCAATTTCGCCCAACAACATGCATTCAGAAGCCATTTTTACATGCTTTCTTCGAACATATCCGCTCGTGTGGCCACACTGATGAGCGCGCGGGACAAGCACCTCCGACTGGGTCCGTGTCGCCACATTTCGGGGGAAGCTCCTCCAATCTGATGTCTACTACTCTATCCTTATTATAGCCGCATTCCGGTTCTTCCGAATATGCCTCAAGATCAACAATAAAAACTTTCTCGGCCACCTCATCAAACTCGATGTCTTTAAGCCCATACTTGAACTTACTCTACAGGAGTCACATCGCGATAGCCTATTGAGTGCGTCATATCAAGAGTTCTTCGAGCACATGCGACGGGTAAACCCTCATCACTACCACTCACGATGGCCAAGCTTACTTGGAGTTCGTAGGAAAATATCAAAGATCTCATCAATCACTGCATGACCAGTCATGGGGACATAGTTCGTAAGCTTAGCCATACAACGCTAGGCGGACCACGCTTCTCTGCATTCATACGCCGCTGGGAGATCAACGTCGAGCCTCCACCTCAGGAGGAAGCCAAGAACGAGCGGTAAGTTGCAACTTGACTCGGTGAACGTGCCTCACTGAACCTGTCACAGGGCTTCCACGGACTCGCGCCGTATTGACCGGAATAGCGATGCCGAAGAGGACGAGTACTTCAATGGGGACGATGATGAAGCCGACATACCGCCCCCTTTCATCAGCTCAACAAAGCTTGGAGGTCGTGCCGCTTCTCCACTGAGCGTCATGCAGCGCAAACAACGTAGTGTAATGGCTCATTCGAGTTTGCGTGGTCTCGTGCCTCCTCGCACACCTCCTCTCCCATCCCTCTGGGACTACGGCGACGACGACGACGACGACGAAGTCATCGGTCCGCCACCTCCTCCCGAAACGTCTCCCCTAGCTCCCATTTCGAAAACTCTCCGTGAGGAAAATCCCTCAACATCACACCCCCCTTCCACAGGCATACCGCCAAGCCCACGACTGGCTCATCGTCAAATATCCCGGCCATCTTCACTTCCCCGCCGGCGCTCGTCCGAAGAGGACCACAGCGTTCTAGATTCGCTGGTGCGCACGAAAGGCGTCCTTCTATCACCCTCGATCAGCGACGACCCTGCCAGTGTGTGGCCCCCCATAGCCCAGTTAGTTCCAACACGCCTGTCCGGAAAACGGAGAAGGGAGGAGGAAGAGGAAGAAGGATTACTTGAGCGTCTCGCAAGCAAACCCAAACGCACGGATCTTGGGGCACAAAGGGGGGACGAACCCGTCAGTGGTCGAGCCGCGGGGATGAAACCAGGGGACGACCCACCCAAGCGAATGAAGTTGACGTTCCGCCCCTCAAGCATTGCTGTCACACAATCGACATCGCTGGTACCTTCAGAACCTGGTGCTAAAGATGGGGACACTGGTTAGATATTAATTTATGCTTGACATTG
>KN825686.1:0-14725 GCA_000827395.1 Paxillus rubicundulus Ve08.2h10 | reverse complement strand
CAGGGGGCTTCACCGCTGCCCCTACCACTTGTTTATCTGACCATGTTTAGGATACCAGCTACCAATCTAATGTCCTACTTCAGGAGTTATGCTTAGTCAGCAGGCACAACTATGGTAAGCGATACCCGAAGCTGGATTGGTTGCAATTTGGGGAAATCATTGGGAGATAGGAGTCTCTACTGTGGGAACCCAATGATTTGTAGCAGGAAGGGGCCTTTTGGCAGACCCACTGGCATTTGTGCGTTGCCTTGCACTCCCCACAATAGTCCATACTACTGTGGGACCCTCTTACATCATCTGATATGGATTCAATCAAGACACAGATGTGAAACTACTAGTAAACAACTATCTGCCCCGGACTGGGACAAACTTTCAGAGCACTGTCCAGGACTGTCCAGAGCTGACCAGTTGGGTACCTTGCTGGGGGTGTCTGTCAGCCTGGGACCCCTATCCAGCCCTGTCCAGCCCTGTCTAGGTGAGGGCTAGTTTTCTGATGTCCAGCAGTGCACTCTGGGGTTTGCTTTCATTCAACTGGATACGGAGGTGGCGGTGGGGTCAAGTTGGGTATGACATTTGTCATCTGAGCTGGGAGCCATGCTCCCACTTGCCCTCTCATTCCGCTCACCTTTCCCCCTTTTTCCTCCTTGTCAACCTCATCTGATAGCGAGTCCTGTGGTACATATGATGTGGGTGCCAGCTGCTTGACTGGCAGGGCTGGGTTGTGGTAATAGAAGGTGGTGGTGGGGTCAAGTCAGGTACAACATTTTCGCCGTTTGAGCTGGGAGTCGCACTCCCCCTTGCCCTCTCACCCTTTTCACTAAATCTTCCTCGTCCACTACCCTTTTGGTGAAACTGGCCCTTTTTGCTCATTGAGCAGGGCTCATAACCTATTGAAAGGGTCAATACTCAGTGATTTAGGGAAACCAGCTTAGGTTGTGTTACTACAAAAGTGTATGGAAAATACTAGGTGCTTATGTAAGCTACCTAAATGGGTACACATACCAATTGTATTCCAACATCATTCCACCATGCCTCTAGGTCCCATCAACCTGCATAATGTGGGAGCACCTGACTATACCTTAGAACATTTCAGAGCTGCAAGGCAACCCCTCGTCAATGATTTTCAGATCATGCATGATCAAGCTGCCCAGCATCTCACAGCCATGTGGGAAGCTCAGAACATTCTTGACAGAGAAGAGTGGGACATGCAGCAAGAAGAGATAGTGAAAGCAGCCAGACTCAAGCAAGAGCAGCACCTCTGTCAAGAGGAAGGTCACTGATGCATTGCCAAGGAAGAACAAGAACTGGCTGAGCAAGAAGAACGGAAGAAGAATCACAACAAGTTTCTCCCATACAACAAAGTTCCCATTGCTAGCACCATCATCAAACTTCCTTTGCCTCTCACCTTGCACAAACTCAAGAAAGGTGACTACATAGAGCTATATTACTTCACCAACAAGGGCTTGGCAGAAGCTGAGGTGTCATCCCGTTCAGGGGACAATGATGCCTTTGCCCTAACATGTGATGAAAATGGCCACCATGCTTTCATACCCATCACAGCAGCAAAGGTCAAAGACTCAGTAATTCCAGACAAAGACCTCACCTGGGTGGAGTTCAATGAAGCGGCTCCCTGCTTGCTCCAAGCTATGTGCAAAATCAGCTGGGATGAAGAATGAGTCTGTTCACATTTGCAAATGTGGATGGCCCTTAGTGCCCATGAATACTGACATGATTCAGATGAATTTGGCAAGCGCACTCTCATCATCTACCACAAAATTGCCAGGCGCCGCTGGCACCTCCTGGGTATGCCACAGTCCTTTGACTTGGTCCCAATTGACAGAGGAATGATCAAAGAGATTCAGAATGAGCTACTATATAAAGCAAACAAAGCACTAAGAGATGAAGCCATGCAGGTGAGCAATACATTTATTTTTTTATTATCCTCAGCATGAGCTGTCCCCCACTCAACTGTCTTCTTCTTCATAACACCCTCTCCTGGCTTCACACCCATTACCCTACAACCAAAACACCCTGGGCCAGCCATAATCTGGGTGCACCTTCATCAGTCCTGACCCTGGCATGCTTTATTCCTTTCTTTGTGGGCTTCACGCCTAACATCTCCTGGGCTCCATGCCTAACAACCCTTGGGCTCCATGCCTAACCATTCTTGGGCTTCACACCTAATAACTATTCAGCTACATGCCATACACTCAATATACCTGCTTGGAACCCCCCTTCTGGGCTGCATTCTGCAATCCATGCTACCACTACGTACGCACTGCAGGCAAAAGAGCAGTTTCACTCCGCACTAGCCCTGCTCAACCCCCCTGCCTCCTTTTGAATGCAATCTACTCACCACCAATCAACTTTCTCTGCCCCAGTCTCTCACAGATGGCAAAGCAGTATGCTCAAACGTCCAGGCCCATCTTCCCCAGACCCAGCAGAATGTTCCCACAAATGCTCAAAGTCCTTTCGTCCCACTGGCATGACAATCACATTTCCCACCTGTGCTGTCTGCCTCAGCCATGATGCACACACCACACCAGTCATCTTCTGCCCAATGGAAAATACCTGGGACAACAAGCACAATGCTTACACCAAGTGTGTTGACCACAAACTCTATGTTAAAAGCACTGGCAAGCAGCTTTGTACCAACTGGCAGCACCCCATGACAGAATACAGTGAACTCCAGAACTGGAACACCAACTCCGCACTTCTGGAATGTCAGAGTTTGTACCTCCACTCCACCTGGTGGCAGATCCACTCAGACTTTCAGGGTTTGCTCAGAACCTGTACAGAACTCATGCAGACCTTTATCATACTTCATAATCCTTTTCTTGTCATCACTTATTTCCATTTCCCCCTTGTTCCTGTTCCTATTCCCTTGATTCTCATTGGTAAGCACTTCTCTGCCCACTCTGCTACATACATATACTTAATTTTCACTTCAGATTCTTCAGTTGTTCTTTGCCCCTCTTTGGCAGTGGCTGAGGTGAGTTTACTTTATACCTATCTATTACTCCTAACTAATCCCTAGTAGTCTGGGAAATCACTGCCCTATTATATTTTTGTCACCCCGAAGGTTGTCCAGATAGACACACAGCAGCCCACTTATGTTCAGGCTGTGGATCAGCACTTCACGGAGCTCATGGATGCCCTCAAGCACAGAAGAAGCCAAGCTCTAACTCCATATAAACCAGACGCATGGGAAATTGCTCTTCAACAAGCTGGTGTTTTTAAATGTTTTAGCAGCATACCTAATGGACTCCGCTTTGGTTTTAGTGTAGATTTTCCTAACATCACATTCATTCAATCACCCCCAAATTCCCCCTCCCTAATTACTTGCCATGCAGAATTCCAAGAGATCATGCAGAAATAAATAACTAAAGGTAGATGCTTAGGACCTTTTCCCCTTGATACCATCCAATCTGCTATTGGACCTTATCAAACATCACCACTTTCCATCATACCTAAGCCAGGGCAACCAGGTAAATTTAGATTAGTCCAAAAGATTTTATTCCCTATCTCTCCATCACCAACATACCTCCAACCCTCCATCAATTTGCACATATCCACCTCCCACTTCCCAGCTACATGGGGAAAAATCTCAATTGTATTCCACCTAGCTTCTAAATCCCCCCCAGGTTCCAAAGCAGCAACTCGGGACATAGTGGAAGCATACCAAACAATCCTGCTGCACTCCTCACAATGGCCCACGGCTGTTGTTCGCACTTCCAACACACATGGCTGCATCAACACCTATGTAGCATTTGGGGCCACACCATCAGTGGGCTGCTATGGCCACCTTGCAGATGCTGCCATGGAAATCTTCAGGCACTGCAGACTAGGACTGATTGACAAATGGGTTGACAGTCACATATTCTTCCAGATCCCCTCATCCCAATTACCTGAATATAACTGAATGCAGGCCATAATGCATTGCTTAGCACAGCAACATGGAATGCAGCAGTCAGGGAATTGAATCTGGTTTGCCAGCTTGACTAACAAAGATGGATCCCTCCAAGAACTCAGTGAGAACTGTACCCACCCAATTGCCTACTTGTCCTGCATATCACCTAGATCACACCACAATGCATTGTTTACATACAGCTTTGCAAACATAGTGTAGATGCTGTGTCAGCCAAGTTGGGCATCCCATGGGAGACATCAAAAGACCAGCCCTTTGGCCCCATGACAACATACATTGGTTTTAAGTGGCATTTAGACAAAAAGCTAGTTGAGCTCAGCCCAGACAAACAAGATAAGTACATGCATGCAATCAATGAGTGGGACCAGCGGCAGAAACACCAACTCAAAGACATCAACAAAATATACAGCAAATTACTCCACACAGCATCTGTGATTCCTGAAGGAAGAGTGTACTTAACAGGATTTGAATGCATGTTGGCAGTATGCACACAGAAGCCATTATTGCCCCACCACCCTGACAAAGCCATAAAAGACAACTTGAATTGGTGGAAACAGGTCCTATTAATGAACAGAGTGCCTCACCTGTTGGACATTCCCTCTTCCTGCTTTAATCCCCAAGCATTTTCGGATGCTAGCTCTTCTATTGGCATCGCTATTGTCATTGGAGGCTGGTGGAGAGCTTGGAGACTCATCCCAGGCTGGCAAGGCCACTCCAGACAGCGTGACATCGCCTGGGCAGAAGCCATCAGCTTCAAATTCCTCATCAATGCCATCTCTATCTTCCTGGACCAACCTCAGCATGTCATTGTTTATGGAGATAACATCAGTGTCATCGAGAGCTGGCAAACAGGAAGGCTCTGCAACAAAGAAGTCAACGACATCTTCAAGTGTATCCACTCTTTCCTCACATCCAATACATCCCACGCCAGCAGTGTTCTTCCCATCTTCACGCCCAGTGCTTCCAACCCAGCAGATGACACTTCCCAAGGTATCTATGGCCCAATTGACTGCCTCCTTCCTCACATTACCATCCCTCAACACATCAGCCAATTCATCATTGACTTTTCTGACCCCATCATGCCTGCTAAATCTCATGCTCTCAGAAATGGATTTTATTCCACTCCTGCTGCCAAACATGTTGACCACATTAAATGAGAGCAGGAACTTTCTGAACACATCACTGCAGAACAGCAAGAGTGCGATAATGTCCTCCAGGGTGCCAATCCATTCCTCTAGCATGAGTCCTAAGCCAAAGTTCAACACCCCCATCAATCCATCGGCCATCAAAAATTCCTGACCAGAACCATATAAGCCAGGTCTTCAGCCTTTGCCATCATCTCTGTGCCCACACTGCCTTGCCCACCAGCAATTAATTTTATGGCAGCTGGTGAGTGCACCCCCAAGATCCTCTGGATCTGCGCCAGGAAAAATACTATCAGAACAGGAAATCAAACACATACTTATGTCATAGGCACTTCTTGGTCAGACTCCACCAAAGAGCTATATGGTACCAGCCTTCTCATCTTTCACATCTACTGCAACATCAACAGTGTCCCAGACAACTTCAGAGCCCCAGTATCCACCAACATGTTTGTTGCTTTCCTTTTGAGTTGCATGGGCGCTGTAGGAAAGCATTAATTCCTACAGCCACAACTGCCAATCCCCACAAACTCCTTTAGTCTACCTGACTCACTACCAACCATGCACCCCGGTCCATCCATCTTTTTACAGATCCCTGTGCCCATGTCCTCCAGTCCTGTCCATCTTGTCAGTAAGCCCTTTATTTCTCCACTTTTCTTCTTTTACTTTATTTCAAGCAGGTAAAGTCTTGGAGCTGCTCTATACATACTTCCACCATTCCGTTGGCCCATACTTTATGTTTGGACTTAGTTTGGCACCGTTTCAGGAATCTCTGCAGTATAAAAGTCTGTACTTAGTTTCAGGAAATACATCTTTTGTCACTACGGACTTGAGGTCAAACGCACGTAAGACCCGGATGAAACAATGCAAGTACCAATGCTCACACGATCCTCAATGCACCTAAAACCCTTTTCACTCTACACCGCCCCCCTCGCTTTTCTTTGGAAACTCGTCGGAAAGTGCATTACTCTCTCACCAACCCATAGCCAGGACCAACAAACTCTCCCTTCTTTATATCTTCTTGCACAGAATCCCTCCCAGGTCGCACCCCCCCCTTCTTAACACTATTAACTTAGTCCAAGCGTACTAACACTAGGAAGGGACTTTGGATCTTTTCAGTGCTTATTCAGGCTCCACCATCACAAACTACACTACAGCAATCAAAGCTTGGCATTTACTTCATGGACTGGAATGGACAATCAAAGGCACAGAGTACAAAGCTCTCCTTGAGGGTGCACCAAGACTTGCACCTCTCACTTCCAAGCATCCCAAGTGTACCCCATTCACACTAGATGTCTTGGACAAGTTTTGTGCAGCCATGGATCTGGATGATCCACAAGACACGGTGATCTTCACATGCCTCATTTGTTCTTTCTTCTGCATAGCACATTTAGGTGAATTCACAGTTCAAGCAATCTCAAAATTCAACCCTACCAAACACATAACCCGTGCAGATTTTTCATCCACGCAAAACCACACAGGACTACCTGTCCTGCATTTCACACTCCCATCCACAAAAACATCCAAAGGAGGTGAAGAAGTGCACTGCACCCCACACAACCAAGATTCCTGCCTGGATCCCAAGAGCGCCCTGGACCACCATTTTCACATCAACCCAGATCATGCATCTGCCCATTTATTCTCATGGAAACACTCATCTGGGGGTTCAAGGCCATTATCAAAAAAATAAGTAATCAAATGCATTGATGCCATCATCAAGATTAATCCAGACATGCCAAATTTAAAAGGTCACAGCTTGCGGGTTGGAGGAACCCTGTTCTACCTCCTCAGAGGCACCCCCTTCGATGTCATGAAGACCATGGGTAGATGGTCAAGTGAGTCATTCACCCCATACCTTCATCAGCAAATTCACAATTTACTTATTTGTACTTGTAGCATACTTATTCCTACTTATTCTCACTTATCAGTGTCAAGCGTTTAAGTAAAGTCGTACTTGTATAAGTAGATCTCTCTCATGAAATTGTACTTATATTTTACTTACTGGCTTTTTTGTTACTTACTACCTGCTTAGCAACTTGTTAGAATCAGAAACAGTGGCACACACCTTGGATTCAGTAATGAATAAGCATGCAGAAAGTAAATATTAAGTGGATAAGCTGAAAAAGCAGTCAAGTTGCCTCGCTCATAAATGGTCACATATGAGTGGATAAGTGCAAAATCAGGATGTAAGGAATGTGAAAAACGAGTCAGCAAGAACCGAAAACTGGGGGGAAATATGCAAAATGAGGGAATACAGTACAAAAAATGGTAGAAAGTGAGAGAAAATGATTGGGAAAGATGGCCCAGGGGTCTGTCAATGTACGAGATCTCTGTGGCGGAAATTTGTCAATGAGAGACATGATATGAATACAATGACTTACAGATGAGGTCATATTCATCCCCAGACTCTAAGCCGTCACTGGCTTGCTCTTTCTTATCCACACCGTTCAGTGAGATTCTCGCCAGCTCCATGATATTCGAAAGTTGGAGGGTAGAATGCCTTCCAGCTGCAATGGTGATCTTCTGGGTAGCACTCCCCCAGTTCTGTTTGGAGAACACACAGGCAGCTGTACTTTCCTTGCCAGATGCCTTATTGAGCCTGACCAGTGTGCATGCCTTACCCTTTCCCAGGTCAGTGCTGACTGGAATTTCACCAGATTTGATGAGCTGCAGAGCATGCTGAAGCTAGTAATATTGACACTTAGCAACTGACTCGGATGAAAGAAAAAAAAATGAAACGCTACCACTGCACAACAAAGCCCAACAATCCCCTTCACACCACTGCAAGTGAGCGAGATAGTGTCGAGTGCAGGAACGTGGATGAACCCCCTGATCATTGGCAGGTGTGTTGTAGCAAGCAGTTGGACAACAAACTGGGAGCAGAATGCCTTCTTGGGGCAGGAAGATTCCAGGTTTTCGTAAAGGAATGAGAGGCAATCCAAGAGTAGATCAGTAGTAGTCTTGACATCGTCCAATGAAGAACCTGCAAAGAAACTTGTAAAGAGTGCAATGGCAGCTGAGCTGACACCATGGCGCCATTCACACAATCACTGATAAGCCTGTTGAAGAATGGGAAGATAATGTCAAGAGTCACAAGTGCAAATTCAGAATGATGGTAGACTTACTATGGCAACGGCCTTGGACTGCATGGTAAGTTGCCCAATGCAGTGAGGTTGATTGACGTATACAACAGGCATGATAACGTTGAGAACTTCAATGATTTGCTGCTTTGTGATATTCCAGACATCACACTGTGCCCCGGCCCAAAGAACCAATGTTGGAACGAGTTCTCTCCTCCACTTTGTTTGCTTGAAAATGTCAGTGAGTGGTTCACCTCCGAGTCCAATCCCCAGGCCTGCAGAAGATCTGGAGGTTGAAGGCCTAAGTGAACCAGAGGACTCAAAGGAGACTCCCAAGTCCATCTGAGTCATGACAATGGCAGATGAGAGTGGGATTTGGGATTTAGCAACCAGCTCAACCTTGACTTTTTTGGCGGGGTTCTGAACAATCATGACAGAAGTCTGATGGAAGTGTAGGATATGAGCCACAAACTGCAGTTCTAAAGACCTCACCTGAGTTGTTGTGCGAGAATTCCTAACCTCTTCCACCTCAATGTCCTCTCCTTTGTTGCCCATGTCCATTTGGATGTCATCCTCATTGTCGTCCTCTTCAGTGAACTCAACCTCCGATGTCAAAACATATTCTTCCTCCAGTTCTGGCGCTTTCCTTTTGTGGGAAGGAACTTCAATGGTCTTGCTCTTGCTGGCATCTGTGAACGGTGCAGTACTCTTAGTGGATATCCTGACAGCACTGTCAGCCTGAGGAGAACAAATATTTGTACATAAGTAGATATCTCAATACAGGATAATTGGTACTCACCGGTGGCTTCCCATGCTTCATCAAAGATAGCAGAGCTGCAGCGTGCTCCAGGGCATCATCCTGCTCATTGTCACCAAAGCCACCAACTTCAGTGTCTTCGAGTTGTATGTCCAGGGTAGGAGGAGGAGCTTGTGGCAGGCAGCAGCTAACGGTTGTTGCCTTTGTATCAGTGGTGCTGACTGACTGTGATGAAGGTGGTGGGACTGTAACACCAGAAACCACGCTGGAACCACATGAGATGTTCAGAGTCTTGCCTGTGGGGACAAAGCTTGCCCAATTTGTAACACAGCCAGCCAAAGCATTCTTCATATCAGACCTGGTAAGGTTGCATGTTAGATTCAAGAAGAATAAAGTGGCTTCAGATAACAACAACATGATGGAGGTAAGAAACAACTTGAATGACTCACAGCTGCATGCTTTTGCTGCCACATGTTGATGAATCACCCTTCTGAGCCAGGTTTACAGTCGTGCTATGCTTCCGCGCACTCTTGATTGCTTCGCAGATCATCAAGGTGCTTGATGACACCCGTTGACGTGCCAGATCAACCCCGGGTGCTTCTTCATTGTCATCTACTTCCACGGTGAGCTTCGTCTCTGTGAACAGATTCAATTCAGTTCACCACCCCCATTAACTCCTCCTTCCATACCAACAGCAGATGGCGTTGGAGTGCCTTTCCCCTTGACTGCTTTCAGGGCTTTCTTGACAACTTTAGGGTGAGGTCGGACAGGCTTGACTGGGGTGGCTGCCTGCCTCTGCTCCGCCGCCATTTTATTTTCCATCTTTCCCATATGCAGAACAGCTTGCTTTAAGGCAGCTTCTTTCACAGCTTCAGCATCTGCAAGAGCCTGGTCATCGGCTTTCTTCTCTGCAGTGGTAGGTCGTTTTGCTGGGATGTCGGGAATGCCTGGGTGCTGAGTTGCATTCTTCAGACGTGTATGACGAGGAGAGACGTCCATCGACATGGCTACCAATGAAGGAGTTGCAGAGATGTTCTGGAAGGGTAGGGGCAACCAGAAGGAAGTGACACAGAACTGAATGTAGCGACAGAGAAATTTTGGTCAGGTTCAGAATTCTTATGTAGGTGTACAGAGCCTAATTTCAAACAAACAGTCTAACTTACACATGTCCAAAATACAGGTTTTTGGTCCTACTGTGGCCCTCATTATTACAACTTACTCATTGTTTCATCTGAATCGAAATTGGGTCACCCACTTATCTCTCATGCCTCAGTGTGCTCGGCGACCTGAACTCAACCTGCTATGCTACCCATGTCTGAAACCTGCATGCAATTGTTGGTTCAAGAATAAATCAGGTTTCACGCAACATCTGAATGCAGCTCACCCAGTATTTTTGGCACCCCCAACTCCCTCCCCTGATATGGCCTTGTGACAAGAAGGGAGACTTCCTTGAAAATGATGCCTCACCCACCCCGCTGCACAAGAAGCCTAATAATGATTGGTCACCCTACCGGAACCGCTTGGAATTTGAACTGGCTGACTTCCTATACACCCACAGCCAGATGCCTGCAGCGCAAATTGATTCCCTTTTGGATATTTGGGCAGCATCCCTTCTAGGAAGCGGTGGTGAACCACTATTCATGGATCATAAGGACTTATACAAGACCATCGACAGCACCACACTCGGTGACGTGAAATGGGAGAATTTCTCCATCCAGTACAGCAGCCCATGACCATCAGACAAGGTCCCACTGTGAATGGACAACCAATATGAAATTTTTTTCAGAACACCTCACAATGACGTCCATAATATTATTGGGAACCCAGATTTTGCCAGTGAGATGGATTACCTGACAAAAACTATAAGAGGGCAGTGATTGCCCAGACTACTAGGGATTAGCTAGGAGTAGTAAATAGGTATAAAGTAAACTCACCTCAGCCGCTGCCAAAGAAGGGCAAAGAACGACTGAGGAATCCGAAGTGAAAACTAGGTATACATATGTAGCGGAGTGGGCGGAGAAGCACTCGCTAATGATAATAAAGGGAACAGGAACAGGAACAGAGGGGAAATGGGATTAAGCGATGTAGGAAAGTGATGGAACACCCCTGGAGGCTCAGGAGTAATGACAAGTAGAGAATGATGAGATGTGATGAAAGTCCGCATGAATTCCACATGGATTCCGAGTGGGCGCTGCAACTCCAAGCGGATCTGCCTGGCAGTGGAGCAGAGGTACGAACTCCGACATTCTGGGAAAGCGGAGTTGGTGTTCTGGTTCCAGAGTTCACTGTATTTTGTCATTACTGCCCATATTGCGAGTACGAGGCTGAGATGGATCAACGTTGTCAGCATGATTTCATGTCTGTGGACTGGGCTTGGAAACAGGCAGTAAGTAATATTTAATTGGCCTCTGCACACATGAAGCTGACCACTTAGTCTTGGCCAGGATATTATTGCCAAAGATCCTGCCACGCACGGCTCAACTTTTATCCCCGTGATCCTTGGAAGCAACAAAATGACTGTGTCAGTAGCAACAGGTCAAAACAATTTCTATCTGCTCTATTTATCTATTGGAAATGTTCACAATAATGTCTGGCGTGCACATAGGGATGCACTGGTCCTAATTGGCTTCCTCACAATGCCAAAGAGTAAGTTTTGTTTCTTACTAACCATAGACCATTCTCAATTGACTCAGATGGCCTCTAGCTATGAAGGAATATGCAGATATGAACAAGTTTCGTCGGTTCCAGTGCCAACTCTTCCACTCCTCCCTCTCAATTATTTTGCAATCGCTCAAACCTGGAATGACAACTCCCGAAGTCATGTGATTTGGAGGCGGGCACTATCAACATGTCATTTTTGGCATGGGTCCCTACATTGCAGATTATGAGGAACAAGTCCTCTTATCCTGCATTGTCTGCAGCTGGTGCCCAAAGTAAGTCTTTATCACATATCCTGGCCCACATCAAACTCAATTAGGGTCATTCATAGGTGCCTCACTTTTTGGGATGATCTTGACACTGACGCTCTTTACCGTTGCCGAGATCACACAGACATGTTGATTGAGTTGTTTGGTCTTGGTCAACTGTGGGAGGAATATGGGATTGTCGGACAGTTGGTAGTGAGTACTTGTTAGTCCACTTCATAGTACATTCTATTTCTAAGCTCAATACAGCCATTCACAAATGATTCCCCCTGCACCAATATCTACCAGCTTCTCGCCCCTGATCTCCTCCATCAAATAATCAAAGGGGCATTTAAAGATCACCTCATGGATTGGGTCGAATGATACCTCAAGGCGGAGCATGGACCCACCAAAGCAAAGGCTATCCTTGATGATATTGATCGCAGGTATGTCAGACTCACCTCCTGCCCTCATTAATCTGGCTTACTGGGCATTTTAGAATTGCTGCAGTGGCTCCTTTTGCTGGTCTGTGGTGATTTCCACAAGGTCAACACTTCAAGCAATGGACGGGCAACGACTCCAAGGCTTTAATGAAGGTACAGTGAATTATTATTTTGCTATGTCACGGTGATCATTCTCACTTGTTAACAGGTTTATATTCCTGCAATTGAAGGCCATGTTCCACAGAACATTGTGAAAACATTTCGCGCATTTCTTGAATTCTGCTATCTAGTCCAACGCAACATTATCACCGACAACACACTTGCTGCCATCTGGGATGCACTGGAATGCTTCCACCAATATCGTGAAATATTCTGCACCAAGATTTCCCTTACATCTTCTCTCCCTTGGCAGCACTCAATGAAGCACTATCTTGACCTAATACATCTGTTTGGTGCCCCTAACGGACATTGTTCATCTATCACCAAGTCGAAGCACATCAAGGCCATGAAGGAACCATACCAGCGATCATATCATCACAACGCCCTCGGCCAGATGCTGCTTACCAACCAGCGACTTGACAAACTTGCAAGATCTCAAGTTGACTTTCATGATTGTGGAATGCTCAATGGGTCATGTGTCTCTGCTGTGTTGCAGGCGTTAGGTATGTTGCATACATCAGTTACCAAGTAGTACAATTAGATTTACTACTAATTCTTGCGCGATCATTTACAGTGCAACACAACGAGACCAACCAGGCACTTGAACAACACACACCTCAAGCAAGTAGAGACGGACGGGCTGTTCCAAGTCAAGTTGAGGATCGGGCCCAGTCTGCAGGTTATGAAGAAGATGAGGGTGGTGAAGCTATTGATGACCCGACTTCCATTGAGGCACATGTTGAGCTGGCACACACAGTCTGTGAGTCTTCAACTTGATACTTGCCATGGCCCAATGGCTAAATGCAGTCTGCCAGAACGCAAGTGTGCAAGGAGAGTCATGGAGCTGGCCGATGAGCTCAATATCCCCCAGATCCCAGAGCTTCTACAGCAGTTTCTCTTCCACCAGGAGAACCCAAATGACCCCCGCAGAACAAATGATGTTCCCCTCAACGAATGCCCTCGTTACGATGGGAAAATTTTGGTTTTCAATTCGGCATCAACAACATTCTTCACACCAAGTGATATCAGCAGTATCAGTGGAATGAAGCGGGAATATATTCGTTCCTGCCCCATGTGGAGGCACGAACAGCCACAACATGACTGGGTGTTTGTCACCACGGACCCTGGGCTCAATGGTATGTGTGGAATGGATGTTGTACATGTCCTTGCATTCTTCTCATTCACGCTACATGGTCAGCACTACCCTTGTGCAGTCGTCCATTGGTTCATCCATTCTGAAGAACCTGATGAAATCACTGGAATGTGGATTGTTTGCCCAGGATTTAATGCTCACAACCAGCCTGACATTTCCATAATCCATCTTGACACCATCTATCACGCTGCCCACCTCATTCCAATCTATGGGATTCAAGACATCCCGCCCGAGATCCAACCCCACCAATCCTATGATGTTTTCCGAGCTTATTACATTAACAAATTCGCCGATCACCACACGTTTGAGATCGCATCGTAGACTTAGAGCCACACCCGAATGTGCTTGTTATTGACTGGAGAAATTATATGGTGCTTGTTTACTACTTGGTTGCTTTTTTTACTTATGAGCTGTTGTGTTCTTGCAAGACTTAGCAAATTGGTCCAACTCATCAAAATGCAACTAGTAAGTGGATGCTTAGTCCACTTGTATGCTTAGCATTACTTGAATACTTGACAAAGCGAAGCACATAGAATTAGTACAATACTTGGTCCACTTGTACGCTTAGCACTACTTGAGTACTTGGCGAAGTGAAGTAAGTAAAATAAGTACAAATAAGTAAATTGTGAATTTGCTGATGTTCGTTACCATGCCGTCATCCTGGCTCCATTCATCCAGCAGCACCCAGATGCTCTGGACAGCTTGTGGCAGTACATTCTCCCTCTGGTTAGATAACCTTCTGTGTCCTGTGCAAATCCACATCGGTTGGATGACATAAGAGGGTCCCACGGTAGTATGGACTACCGTGGGGAGTGCAAGGCAATGTACAAATAATGCCGGCGGGTGTGCCGAAAGGCCCCTTCCTGCTTTAGATCATTGGGTTCCCATGGTAGAGACTCCTATCTCCCAAATGATTTCCCCAAAATTGCAACCAATCCAGCTTCGGGTATTACTTATCATAGTCATGCCTGCTGACTAAGCATAACTCCCGAAGTAGGACATTAGATTGGTAGTTGGTATCCTAAACATGGTCGGATAGATAAGTGGTAGGGGCAGTGGTGAAGCCCCCTGACGAGAACTGTCGCGAGTTTGAAACTGCTGTCTGCCGCTTTCTTTATTTGCCCCTTTTCATACTGTACATGTGACTGCACCACATGGCC
>KN825685.1:0-14761 GCA_000827395.1 Paxillus rubicundulus Ve08.2h10 | reverse complement strand
GGCCGACCCATATCATATGGGATTTTCTCACACCTTGGCCCATCTGTATGCTATGACTACAGGCCATAGGTTGGCCAACAATCAGCTGGCCCGTCTGGTATGGGTTTTTGTCAACCTCGACTGGCTGTATCCTATGGTCCAAAGCACTACATGGGCTCCCACATTGACATGGCTGCTCAGAAATATGATTGGCCACCTTCCGCAATGGTGAATGCTCTTCAATGAGAGCAACCAAAGCTCTTCTCACATCTGAACAAAGGGACTGTTTCCAAGTGGATCAGCAAGTCAAAATGCCAATGGTCACCAGCCACACTCCACAACGTTGCCAATGGACACACTCTCAGTGGTTATGGAAACTCTGGCATCCTTTCTCAGCATCCTCACGTTCAAGATGAGATTGTCAAGCAGCTCATGAAGTCACGCACATCTGGTGTCCCCATCAATGTTATTGTTGCCTGATTGATCATGCTTGCCATGATTCAGAACCACATTCCCAAATTGCTCACAACTTTCAAGTGCTCTGAGGTATGTAAAATACTTGTCCATTTTTTGTGCTCGAGCTAATGTCCAAAACAAGAAATTCATGCAGACTTTCTTCAACAGCATTCTCAATTGGTCACCTCAGAAAGGCACCCGCACTGCAGTGAAGCTCCCTGCCAACACTGAGGCAAAATGTGAAGAGTGTTTCTTTCACCTTGTTTATATTATCAAGTGGTTTTCTGTTCCACCAAAGGTACATTACAATCCTGGATGCATTCATTGTACTATGCTTTATGATGTGTTTTGTAGCTTGTTGTCAGATTCAATCAGATTGGGAATTATGTCCTCCCCAGCAGTGGGACCACATTTGCAGAGCATGGTTCTCGTCAGGTTGATATTGTAGCCAAAGATGAAAAGTGTGCCTACACATTGCTAGTGGCAAGTACACCTGAGGGTACTTTCTTACCATTTCAACAAGTTTGGGGGGGATTGTCCCTGCAGTCCCTCCCATCAGCGCATGCACAAGGTATGGATGAGGCACAGGCAAATGGCTTTGACTTCACATTTGCCAAGAGCAACAAGAGAGGAAGCCACTTCAGCACTCTCAAGACAATGAAGGAGGTATGTATTGGCTTCTATGTCCTTGGCAAATCCACATCAGGTTGGATGACATAAGAGGATCCTACGGTAGTATGGACTACTGTGGGGAGTGCAAGGCAACGCACAAATGCCAGCAGGTGTGCTGAAAGGCCCCTTCCTGCTCAATGACTAATGGGTTCCCACGGTAGAGACTCCTACCTCCCATTGCCAAACCCACACTGCAACCAATCCAGTTTTGGGTTGTGCTTACCTAAGTCATGCCCACTGACTAAGCCAACTCCCGAGATAGGACATTAGATTGGTAGTTGGAATGTAGGGGCAGCGGTGAAGCCCCCTGATGAGAACTGTCGTGAGTTCGAAACCGCTGTCAGCCACTTTCTTTATTTGCCCCTTTTCATACTGTACATGTGACTGTGCCACATGGCCTGGCCCCAATCTCAGGAGAGGGGCGTCAGACAGATGAATAAGCAAATGGATGGCCCAACATGTCCTCTTGTGTACACAGACTACATACTTTGTCACTTGTCACATAGTATAACAACTATGATCAATAAACCTAGGTACTGATGAGACGACAATGGAGTGGGTTGAACGCATCTTTGAACCTTATCATCCCTATGTCATTGAGGCTGATCCTGATCTTGATGACAACCAAATATTGATTGTTTACTTTGACTGCTACCCAGTACACACAAGTGAAGAGTTCTGTTCATACATTTTCAAAGAATACCCGCATGTCATTCTTTGTTTTGTTCCCACCAGTTGTACATACCATTTCTCCTATGTGTCATTCTGTGTCTCACCTTGGTTCTCTTAGGTACTGGAATATTCCAACCTGCTGATGTTGGTCTCAACTGTGTTATCAAGCATCATCTCAAGCAGCACCAGACTGAGTATCTGGTTGATTCGCACCAAAAACAGATGGATAGTGGTCTGACTGTGGAACAAGTTAAGTTTATGACCTCTCTCCCAGTCTCATGAGATGCGTCGGTGGCCGGCATTGTGGCAGTCTACAACTTTATGATGGGACCATTTGGGCATGAACTAGTCCAAAAGGTAGGTCTTTTTCCAACTAGTTTGTGCACCTTTCTGACATACATTGGTGTCTTGGGAATGCTGCCAGGTCAAGGATTGGAATTTGTCTGCCAAGTGTCTTACAAGTAAAGCTGCTCAGATGGCTCTGAACGAATATCTTCATACACATCACAACCTTCATGACAAGATTGAAAATTGAATGGGTATAGTCCATAGAGTTGAAGAGGTTCAGCTCAACACTGCTGGGGCAGATGATGATGCTGATGTCCCATTGAGTGCAGTGATTCAAGATGCACTTGGTCTGGATACCCAAGTCAACATACCCATAGATATTGATGTGATCACACATTGTGTCAAAAGTACAGAAAAGGGGCCAGATAATGCTTTGGTAGCTGCGGGAGAGTATGAAGACATCTGGGCATACATGAACTTTGACTAGATACTTGTTCATGTAATGTGCGTTATGGTCACTAGCAACCAAGCCTGCGTTATGCATTACGTGTTGCCACGTTTGGCAATGATGCGGTCAAACCTGCATTATGCACCACAAATTGCCAACAGACCCCCCATTATGGCATTATATTTAGCAATGCAATGACCCCTGTGTTATGTGTCATTGTTGCCTCCATACAGAAGGCTACAGTATGGCCAACAAGCCTACAAACTCCTGGACATCAAATGTTGAACAATCATCTCCAGTCAGCACATCACCTTTGACGAGACTGGAACCATCTCCACATGCGACCTTGCCCATGGAATGTCCCCACTGTTGAGGGACAGTGGGAGGGACTACTTCTGAGGCAACACGAGATGGAGCATGAGGATGTGGAAGAGGAGAACCCGGAACTCCAGACTTGCATGGAACAGTGGGAGTCGACAACACACCTCCAGACACCCCAGAGGCACAACAACCACCAAGTCCTACCATCAATGACCTTACACACCACTTCAAGCAGCTTCACATGCCTCCTGCTCCTGCTCCTGCTCCTGCTCCTGCTCCTGCTCCTGCTCCTGCTCCTGCTCCTGCTCCTGTCCACCCCTGACCTCCTTCTCCAGAAAGACCTGCACCAGCCCAGATTGTTGCTGTAGTTTAGAGAAGCAATCAGCAATGCCAACAAGCTGACTGAAATTGGGACTACCAACAGACTGTGAACGAGGACACCACACGAAGGGCTCAACACCATAGTGGACAACAACCAGAACCCACAGCGGAAGCTCCTGAACCTCCGGACCTTCTGGAGGAAGTTCTGGAATTCCCAGGAGCCTTTACAGCATCCACAGAATCCCTTGAGGACTTCATTTTTGCAGGTGCAGCCAACTCCAAGTCCAATCTGTCCCTTCCAGGAACAATCCGGGAAGCCTACACAGGACCTGACACAGATCGCTGGAAGTCCACCATCGAGGAAGAGCTCCTAAACCTAAACTCCAATCATGTGTACGAGACCATCCCCATTCTGGAAGGTGTCACTCCAATAACCTCCAAGCCTGTCTTCCACATCAAGTGCGACCATACCAGAAATGTTGAGCACTACAAAGTCTGCATTGTCGCACAGGGCTTCATCAGAAGGAGGGATTGACTACCAGGAGGTATTTTCCCCTGTGGCAAACCTGGACTCCATCTGGACCCTTATTGCCCTCACCACCAAACATGACTTGAAGCTTGATCAAATGGATGTCTCCACCACTTACCTCAACAGAGAACTGGAAGAGGACCTCTACCTACTTCCTCCAGACAGAGTCCCTATCCAGCCCAGGTACTGCTGGAAACTCCAGCACTCCCTCTACAGACTTAAGCAAGCCAGATGGACTTGGAACAAGACCCTAGACAAGAAGATCAGAGAACTCAGATTCGCTCACCTCGACATGGAGATGTGCCTCTATGTCTTCTGGAAGGATGGGCAAGTTTGTTTTCTGGTTGTTTATGTGGACGACCTACTCCTAGCAGCTTCCTCCAGACAGTTCATGAACCCCGTCAAAGCCAAACTCTCGGTGGCCTTCAAAATGTGCAACCTCGGAGAAGCCAAGTACATCCTCAGGATCAAGATCAACCGGGACCACAGACTCTGCACCATCTCCCTGTCACAGTGCCAGTACTCCCAGACCATCCTAGACCACGTCAGAATGACCACCTGCAAACCAGTCTGGACTCCAATGGCGCACAACTCCCAGCTCTCCACCACAGATCTGGAGAACGATCAGATCCTCCTGGAGATGGCCAAAGAAAATGCACTGGGAAGCAGTGAAACATGCATTCTAGTACATCCAAGCCACCAAGGACATGGAACTCCACTTTGATGGCTCCAAAGTATCTATGGACATGGACTTTCAGAGGTACTCCAACACAGGTTGGTCTCAGGACCCGGACAACTCCCACTCCACCTCCAGATTCCTTTTTCTCAGCAATTGCGGATCTATCTCCTGGTCCAGCAAACAGCAGAGCATGGTTGTGCTCTCCACCACAGAGTTGGAGTTCATTGGACTTAGTCTTGCCAGACAACACCTCACATGACTTCAGAGCTTCTTTGAAGAAATCGGACACCCACAGAAGGGGCCCACTATCCTCCACTGTGACAATCAGGCCACCATCATCCTAAGCCACAATCCTCAATTCCGAGCGCAGACTAAGCACATCCAGTGGAAGTACCATTTTGTCCAAGACAACCTCGTTGGAAAGGGAGAAGCCGACATCTGCTATGTTCCCACAGATGACATGGTAGTGGACATCCTCACAAAGCCTCTCATTCAGGAGCAATACTGGAAATTTGTTCAAGGTATGTATGGGACTATGAATGCGCTCGAGTGGGAGTGACAAAATACAGTGAACTCTGTGACCGGAATGCCAACTCCACACTCCCAAAATGTCGGAGTTCATACCTCTGTTCCACTGCCAGGTGGATCCGCTCAGAGTCTCAGCATCCGCTTGGAATCCATGTAGAACTCACACAGACTTTTATCATATGTCATCATCCTTTTCTTGTCATCACTCTGGAGCCTCCAGGGATGCTCCATCACTCCCCTACATCACTTAATTCCATTTCCCCCTTGTTCCTGTTCCTATTCCCTTGATTCTCATTAGCAAGCACTTCTCTGCCCACTCCACTACATACATATACTTAGTTTTCACTTCGGATTCCTCAGTTGTTCTTTGCCCCTCTTTGGCAGTGGCTGAGGTGAGTTTACTTCATACCTATTTACTACTCCTAGCTAATTCCTAGTAGTCTGGGAAATCACTGCCCTATTATAGTTTGTCACATCTAATACAAATCAACAGCCTATTAGTACAAGTTTGGTACAATGCCAACCACCTGCCATAATCTTGCCCCACCCACAGGTGGAAGTTTAATTTGGTGCACAGTCTTTGACTGCACAGACTAAAACAGACTGACAGTGTCCACATTGAATTTTAGGATGATGAGGATGATTTTAGTACAAGCATTGCATCCAAAATCCGGAAGTCTAAGCAGGTGGAAACTCTGGAAAAAGGAAGAAAACATCAAATGGCTGAGGCAAATGATAAACTCTTGTCTCTTTATTAGTCTTAAATTCTTGTTTGTTACCCCAATGACCTGCAGGACTCCAGGTCAGAGGCAGAGAACAACAGAGCTGAGAAGGAACTCCTTGCCAAGAAACCATGAACATTGACTGAATGGGTGAGAATTTGACCTGTGGAACACAACCTTTCAACTGACTCAGGGTCTTAAAACAGCAAACAAAAAAACCAGCTGCACTTGACACCCAGGCTGACACCATGCTCACAATTTGTCCAAGCAAGGGATGCTTTGAAAATATCCTTGGTACTGTTTCCAATACCCTCTGAGCAAATATCATCAATAGGCAGGCCTTCATTGACACCAATGGGCCAACAACTGGCCAATAGTTATCAATTTTGCTAGCTTACCTGACCATATTGGGAGGCACAAGAGCAAGATCAACAACATTTTGCTTATTTCGATTGAAGTGCAGACCAATGATTCTTCTGCAACCTTGTAGATGACCTTCTTGTGTTTGGACTTGGCAAGACAAATGAGGAGGCCTTGGTATGCTTTTTGAAGCTATGATGCCATCAACACCAAGGACCATTGTTGAGAAAGCATGGCCCAGATAGTAAGTTGTCAATGTTATGCAATATTAGTACTAATGCAAAAGCACAGCTATGGGCCTAAGGGTTACGCAGTTATCCATCCATCAATTCTACAATTCATCAACCCAATGACAATGCCCAATGATGCATTTTTGCCCCTTATTCTTGAACAATTCACTCACTTCATCCTCATCCCAAACATTGCCTGCTGCCTTATCACCAAAGACCTGGAGATCACCCCCATGGAAGCATACAAAGAGATGATGGCAAGCAGTGAAGTCAGCAAGTATCTACAAGAATTAGATGATACCAGGGATGATGGTGTGCCTGACAGCATCACAATGAGGGCTGTCACAGGCAGAAAACAGAAGGCACTGGGAGGAGCCAGGAAGACCATGCAAGTCAAAGACACTGTGACACCTACTGGAAGTAAGCCACAGTCCAAACCAAAGCCAGCCATGAAGTCAAAGGTGCATTCCCAGATCCCTTCAACCCCATTGGTCACCCTTATTGGGTTGTTAGCCTTTCACATCCACTAAGGGGTTGCCCAGTGCTCAAAATGTGAGTCTGTTTCCTGATGCTCATAAAGCTAAGCCTTCTAGCTGTTAGGATCTGGGTCCTCCGGGCTGTCCAGAGTTGCGCCCTTGTCCGAGTTCAGTCCAGTATTTGCGAAGGGGCAGAGTAATGGAGTAACAGTGGAGCGACAGCAGAACAGAGTAGTAAAGGGGGTTCAGAGGTCAGAGGGTCAGAGTGACAACAAGAAGACTAGCTTCAAGTGTCGAGCGAAGGACTTAGGGTGGACAGAGAAGAGGAGTGATCAAAGTCAATATTCAAACTGCAGAATGTGAAGTACAAGATGAGTTTATATACTATGGGGACAAGTAAACATGGAGGGTACCAGAGTACCAGAGTTGAGTGGAGTATGAGTCAGAAGTATCGGAATGAATCAAGAGGAGTCAAAGTGAGTCAGAGCAGAAATAATTGGAAGGTAGAATATTAGAGATGTCAAATGTCTGTCAAAGGTATGAATGATAAGAAATCGAGGCACAGGAACAGAAGTATTAGAAAGAAGTGGAAATGCAGAGAAACGGAGAAGCAGAAAGTGGACTTGGTCCAGAGAGGGCTCCAGAGGAGCGGAGTTGACTTGCATGACATGGAATATGACACTAGCACCATTACTAGGCAAGCACCAGATCTTCAAGGTTCCCTGGCTGTTACAGCAGTGCTGGTGACCTAGCTCCCACTGATGATACATCAAGCCAGAAGCCAAAAACTCATGCAAAAACTTGCAGCCAGCACTAGTATCAATCAGGTAAACCATCAGCCAATCATGTTCATTGATCCATGGCTTCACAGGTTGTTCAATTGCCATTGTTCCCACACCCATGCTTGGGATTCAATGCCACACGCTGACCTGCCTGCCTGCCAACAGATCCAGGACATTGCACACAAGAAATGACCACATGAATGAACCTTGCCAGGCACTGCCTACTTGTAACATTATGTTGATATCCCGACACCACACAACCAAACCTTCCTCAGGCTGCCATCAATGTCTTTCACTCCACTCACTGCATCAAGTTTTCGATCATGTTTGTCCAGAGGCCCTGCAGTTTCTCTTATCCTTATTATCCTACTTGTGCTTTGTTTGTGTGTATACTTCCTTCCATGCATGTTGTCTCATTTGTGTATATGGTTGTGCTGGATTTCACTGGAAATTTGCTATGAGATCAATTCAATGAAAAATACACTGAAACGAGATCCTATGAAATCCAGCGATGTTCGTTAGGCTACGCTGTCGCTGAAAATCATTGCAAAAATGTAATGAACTTCAGACGTGGTAGGTGCCAGATCAGCGCTTTTTTGCGCTGAAAATTCAGTGCATTAATCCACTGAAATTCATTACCTGTCTCCGCTGATTCACGCTGAATTTCACTAGAAAAATATGCTGAAAATACGCGGAAAATTTCACTGAATCTAATAGGGTTTGCTATCCACAGTGATCCAATTCTCGGCCGTGTATCTCATTCTTCGTGGTGCTTACCGCCTGCTCGACGATTTCAACAACTGTCTTGGAAAGCTCGTCCATGTCGAATATCGATTTATGTGCTGGAGTGTCGTCGGATATCATCAAAGAAAGATGAGATATTATGAGCCTTAGTTGTACATCTATCTAGGTACAGGACATTTTTTAGTTATATTTCCTTATCATGATTCTCCCAAAGTCACGCGTACTGACATTTTGCACATACAGTTGAATTGCTCATAATGCATGCGGTTGGGACCGCCAAAATCCAATGCATTATGAAAATTATGCGCTAACAGCATACATTTTGGCTGGTAGGAACCCCACCTCATCGGTTTTTTCTCTCAAAAAGCTATGCGTTATGCGTTATTATCTCATGCATTATGAGCAATTCAACTGTAGCTGTAAACAAAGTTTTGTCGCTATGTCCATTTGTCACATTTGTTATTTAATCCAAGCGAAATGTGTCAGCTAATTTCTCACCAATTTGCTTGACAGATAAAGTGGTCCTCAGTTGTCATCCAACTTACTTTGAAGTCGTCATGCTAGTCGTAAGCAAACCGCACGTCGAGTCGTCTACGCCTGGTATTCGCCCTTACTATGTCCTTGTCACCGGCTTTGGTGTGAGTCCTCCCTACCCAGTAGCCTAATCTGTTTCAGCATCTTTGCGTGCACCTAACATACCGAGTCTAGCCATTCTCTCGGTATGCTGTGAATCCATCATGGCTAGCCGTCAAACCATTGCACAATACTGTAATACATGCCGACGTGCCCGTAGAAATAACAATTCACGATCAACGAAGCGCACCCACTGAGGCCAAGACAGATACCATTACCACCCCTACCCAACGGAACATCCACATCACAACCCTTCAAGTCCCCGTTATATATGAGGATATACTGTCCATTATCCCGGGGTTTCATTCCCGTCCCCCAGTTCTACCTTCGACTGAAGATTCCTGCTCCGTTTTATCACTACCCCCAGATGGCTACGATTTCATCCTTCATGTCGGAGTTGCTGGTAGAGGACCACTGCGGATGGAGAGAGTCGGGCATAAGTTTGGTTATAATATGAAGGATGCTACAGGTTGCTACGCCCCAATTGTCCGTGTCACACGCGAAGAGGCGGGTCGAGGTTCTTCTGAGCCTTCGGAGGCTGAGCGGATGGAAAGGTCACGATTGGGGTATGACATCGAAGGTCTAATTGATGGCAGTGAATCACCCAAACGTGGCTTTGGAAAGGGATATGAATCATTCCCTGAAGAGATTTACACTGACGTTGACGTGGAGAAACTTGTCCATCACTTAAAAAAGTCTGGCGTCGAGGTGAGCGGTAATTATCATGCGCGCGCCAATAAACACCTTATCTTTATTGTTATCTTGCAGCAGATATATTCTTCTCTAGATGCCGGCCACTATTTGTGCGACTTCATCTATTACTGCTCCTTGGCAGAGAGTAGACGTTCTATCCCGAAGACGGATAAACCAACCACCAAAGTGCTTTTTTTGCACTGTCCGCCAGTGGACCAACCTTTGAGCACGGAGGAGGTGACTGTGGCTATCAAGAAGTCAATCATGTGGTTGTGTACCTCTACCGCTTCGTGATGACTACCTAGACTTCGGTTCACTGCGGTCCCTCTGTTCAGATACGATACCAGACTTGGATTTCTTGAAGGGGGGGCTTTGCAGTTGGATATGTTCAACAAACTTGTACTAGATGAGGTACTCATGATCAGTACTACTGTTGGCGCCTGCACCGTGTTTGAAATTTGAAATTTGAAACTCCAGTGGCGTATATAAAAATGTTTTGCTTTGTACCGTAATACCACAGAACACAATGCTACCCATTGGCCTCTTTTCTTCGTTCGTCAGAGCAGTCTGGACGGTTCCTCGTCCTTCCTTTGTTACTGTTTTATCGTCAAAACCAACAAGTTCTCTGAAATGGATACTTCCACCCTTGCTCACTGATATATCGCCCATTGCACGACGCTTCATATCTCGGGGTACGGAGTATCAACCCTCCCAGCGAGCAAGGAAGAGAAAGCATGGGTTCCTCAGGAGGAAAAAGACTGCAAACGGGCGCAAAGTCCTCCAGCGCCGTCAAGCCAAGGGAAGGTTGTTCCTTAGCCATTGACGAATCAACCATTGTATGTCTTTCGTGACTGAGCGAGTTGGTTAAACGTCAAAGCCCTATGTTTATTATGTATTCTTCCAGACCACTAATCCCGGGCAGTCAGTGGCTCGTGCAGTCGTTCGTGGCGAGGAATGCAACTCAAGTGTTGGAATACGGTCAGGCAGTTGTGGGTCCTGCAACGTTTGAAAGGATGGATAAGTTTGAATTATCAAAATTACTCCGAACAATGATGTCAGGTCTACTTGTCTAATGGAGATCAACGGCCTTGAGCTCATTACTATCTAAGATGTTCACAAAATCCTGCTCGAGGGACCTGCAGAACGGGGTATCTGTCGACATATCTCCTTGAATTTTCACCTGCCTTGAAAATACACCAACTGGTAGGTAGGTCTGAGGTGGTGAAAGAGGAGAGTTCGGAGTAAAGAGGAAGCCCTGTTGAATGGAAGAGAGGAGGGCAGTGATAGGAGTTTTAGAAGGTGATTCAAGGCGTTGACATGGCTCAAGAGCAGCCGGCGCTGCGTCTCGCATTCTAGTTTGAGCGGCAGACTCGGAGATGGTGGACACAACTGGTCGATCCGAAACTGGAAAATCGCCTTGTTGCGGTGTGCACTCCGGAGATAACGGTAAAGGTATCGCGGCTGGGGTGATCTTTTGGGGAGGCGAAGGCACAAGGTCTGGTGAGGTTCCCCCCTCCTTCCGCGGTCCCTTGGCGGGAGGACCCATGGCCTCCTTATGCACATCCGTGACAGGCCGTTGTTGAGCCACCGGTTTGCTGTGATTTCCCATTGCGATACGAGACCGCTGAGCCGTAGTCGAGCCCGCCGGAAGCAATGCTTTGGCTTGTTTGCTAGAGTTCGAGGTTGAGCGGGTGGCTCCAGGAGCTTTACGAATGGTGATGGATCTTCCCAACAGAGGGCCCTCGGCACCTCTGCTGGGAAATTTAAGAGGATTTACTTTGTTTGCTTTTTCAAAAAAGGTGGGGGCTGGAGGTGCTTGTTTACCAGCGACTCCAGCCATCAGAGGGACTCTTCTAGCACCCCCGACTGAGCGAACAGCATCAAGCACTTGATCCCGATCAAAAGGTGGGTTAGTCTTCATCTGCATGGCTGTAGGGCGCTGGGGGCCTCGAGCTACGGATGTACTTGGAAGAGGCCCAACCCGAACGGATCCTGGTGGAGGACGCTGTATAGCAGCACGACGGGCAGACATCTGGACAGTAGGTGCATCAGAACATTTCCCGTCCTGATGCAGTAAGTGGCGAGGTCGAGAGTCATGCCGTGCCCGAGATGAGGTAACCCGCTGCGAGTCCCGCAAGCCGCATATAGGACCATTAGCAACCAGCTTTGGCTGCTTTCGTGGGGGTTGGACATGGCTAGGTGGATGGTTGGATGTATTAGAAGACGGTATTCTTGCATGCCGTAGCTCTGTGTTATGCGTGATTTTGGGGCTCGCACAGTGGGACGGCCTGCTGATCTGCTTCAACCTTGAGGTACCACCCTGGATATCCAAGTATTTCTTGACAACCGGGGTTAATGGAGCCACGAAGCTTAAAAAGGCTTCAGATGCAATACGCGACCTTAACTCCGTCAACCTACCTCTCCACCCTTCCAGGCATTAATGTTTTATAAGCTTCAAAGATCTTCTTGCTAGCATGTCGGACATCTGCACTAGCATCTCGTGCTGTTGATTTGATGAAGTCTTCCACGATACGAGCTCGAGAGTCCTTCTCCAGATCCGGTGGGTTAAAGCAATTAAGACAAGCCAGGACACCCTCTGCAGCTGTCAGTCGGGGAAAAACAGATTTATGTGTGCCCAACTCCGCAAGGTATGGTAAGAGGGATGGGAGTTGAGTATGTTCAACAACAGCCAGCATGCATCCCCTGGCGCGAGCGGCGAAGACCTTGTTAGTCCGACCACACAGGGCAAGCAAGCCCGGGATGAGTAGAGAAACCAAAGGTTCGAACAGTGACCCCAGACCGGTTGCAAGAGCGGTCAGGAGCTCGATTGCCCCGCCCGACAACCTGCTACGCTCGGAGTTCATGGCACTGCTCAAGCGCCTGGATAATGAACGCATGCTGGCCACCATGTCTGAGGGAAAATCACAGCCACCGTTATTGCACAAGACGGTGAGCTGCATGATGCCTTGGGCTATTGTATCCCATGTGTCTTCAGTTTCATCTAGCGAAACTTTCTTGCGGGCTGCGTCGATTTCGGCTTTGAGAGTTGCTAGAGAATCGCACTGTAGAGATATTAGAGGTACTGCTAATAGATCCCAACCAGAAGGTTATTCACCGTCGTTATTGGCATGGAATGATTGGCGAATAATTTGAGTACGAATAGCAGGGATTATGTTGACCTCAGACTCGAAATCAGTCTGCGTTTGTGTGTAGAGTCTCAGAGTACTTGGCCACGAACCAAATACGACCACACATGGCTTCTCCGAAATATTACCGAACAACCACCAGACCAACGAAACATACTATCCCCTACGGTCATTCCGTGATCGACCTACGATTCGGCGGTCACGAATTATCGCGAATTGTCACGGTTGGTCATACCTGCCGATTTCACAGTCCGCTTATAGGGGCAGGTGCCGAAGCTTGTACCACCTTAATTGTAATACGAAGTGTATCTACTGACATAGATACAGGTAGAAATAATTTTAATTAGACGGCGTTTCGTGCCAATGAGGAGGTGTATGTATTAGGACCGAAATAGTTGGTCTGATTTTCATGGTAAGGCTTGTATGTATAAGTCGTCGAGGGTCCAGGAGCGTTATATGACATTTGTGGTGGGGAATGGGTGTGAACGTGAGGTATTGGATTGCTGTATGAGGACGGGAAAGGGTGACGGTGTTCGTACGACGGATGTTGGGGAAACTCGAGTGTAGGTCCACCGGGAAATTATGACGGAGGAGATGGATCAACAAAGGGAGCTTGCTGTTGTTGCGTGGCGTGATCTGGCACAGCCGCCGAGCGCTTTCTGGAACTGCTGAACAACGCTGAAAATCGTGGGTCATTCGTGCGTGAGGGGTTTTCTGCGAGGTGATCTTTGATTGCCTTGGTGAGTTCTACAACTGTACCCTCCATTGGTAGCGAGAGCGCGTCAGCAAGCGTAACAAGGTCATCTTTGCGCTTGTAGGTAAATATCCTTCGACATTTGTTCGGTTGAAGTTCTGGGCACGTTTCGGATCAAGATGTCGCGGTTTTGCCATCTTGATGGTCTTCTTGTATCGTTTGAGGTAACGACGATGCCAATTTCGTCCAGGATGCTTGCCAGAGATATCGTAGGCGCGTGCACGAAGATCGCGTGGGTGCAGAGGAGCCGCCATTCCGGGGTTCAAGACTAGCCATTCATTGACTGCATTCTCTTGAGCATTATTGAGAATCTGCTGGCTCTGTGCAGCAGCACGACAGGAACGATGTGTATTGTTTACACGGTCACTGAGAGTCTGACGAGAAACCTATTTTGAAGTCAACTTTGCTAAGGGTTTGGTATCATCGAGGTTCACTGACATCATGAGCCTTCGCAGCTGCAGACAGTCTTGTGAGTTCCCTCGGCAAGGTCGTCTACGGCCAGCTGTAAACGGGTCTCATACTCTGGGTCTGTGGTAGGAGCCAACTTCCCCCTTTTGCCAGGCATTGCCACTGGCAGCACGGCCTAGCGATGCGAAACACAGCAGGCCACTGATGAGGATGTTTGAACTCCGCTGCGGCAGAGCCTCGGCAAGTGACAGCGAGCGTGACTGCAAAGACAAACCTGCCGAATGGCCCAAAAAAAAGAGATCTCCACGTTTTCTCTCTCAATTTCGTTCGTTCAAGCTCGAAGATGTTCATTCAGTATAAAAAATAAGCTGTACGAAGGGGATAATGTTGTAGAAATAAATTTGAGCCCAGAAAAACCGAAGTGCCGAATGGTAGGTCGATCACGGAATGACCGTAGGGGATAGTAAGGTAGGGCTCATCCACACTCCACCAATGTCACATGAATGAGAGTGACTCGACCGTGACTCTAGCATAGAAAGTTAATGGCGCTCATGAGTCTTCATTTTGGCCCAAAAGAATTGTGCAGAGTTTTGCATACTGTCATTCCTCACAACTCTGTGCAGCCCAATTTTTAAAATAATGAGATTTGCAACTGCCATTGTATGCAAAAGGGGCCGAAAACTGTAATGGTAGTGCAAGTGGGCGACAGAGTGAGGCCTGACACAATATTTGCCCAAACATGCTCTCACTGTGGATAGTAAAGTCAATGAAATTCAGTGTAAAAATACGCTGATCCGGCATCTACCACGTCTGAATTTCAGTGTAAATTTTCAATGAAATTCATGGTATACATAAAATGAACTGAATTTCAATCCAATGATATCACTCTAATGCGCTGGTTTCGCAGCTGGATTTCATTG
>KN825684.1:0-14775 GCA_000827395.1 Paxillus rubicundulus Ve08.2h10 | reverse complement strand
TTTTATCTGGAAGGGGAAGCAGGATGCTACATCTCACTCACTAGAAGCATCAAGATCCACAAAGAAATGTGGATGCTACAAGCAAAAGCTGCACAAAAAGCTGCAGAAATGAAAGGCCAAGCTGAGGCAACACTATCCTGCACATACCACTCATGTCTATCAAGGACTTGATGTTGTCATCTTTGGACCGCTAAAACACTACTGGACACAAGAATGTGATCAGATTGAAAGCTCAAGGAAACAAAGTATTACCAAGTCAAACTTTGCATCTGTCTATGCACAAGCCCATTTACAAGCACTTACACCAGATAACATTTGCACCACATTCCAAAAAACAGGAGCATGGCCATTCAACCCTGATGTAGTGATGAAGTAAATGATGGCCCCTAGCTTTGGGACATCTTTGGTGGGCAAATTACCACTGCTGCAACCCAGTCCTGTCTGTGCAATCTCAGCTGCAATCTTCCAATACCAGACAGAGTGTTTGACTACCACTGCTGCTCCAGCTCGCCCTAAGCCCTCTCCAAGACACACATTAGGCCCTGTTGCAGCCCCAAATGTTCCTGCATCAGAGAGCATCAATGATCCCTTCCATGCCAGTGCAAATATGGTCACAGTGACGCCTACACCGATGACCCAACAACTGACAAAAACTATCATAGGGCAGTGATTGCCCAGACTACTAGGGATTAGCTAGGAGTAATAGATAGGTATAAAGTAAACTCACCTCAGCCGCTGCCAAAGAGGGGCAAAGAACGACTGAGGAATCCAAAGTGAAAATTAAGTATATGTATGTAGCAGAGTGGGTGGAGAAGCACTCACTAATGAGAATCAAGGGAATAGGAACAGGAACAAGGGGGGAATGGAAATAAGTGATGTAAGGAAGTGATGGAGCGTCCCTGGAGGCTCTGGAGCAATGACAAGAAAAGTATTATGAAGTATGATAAAGATCCGCAAGAATTCCATATGAGTTCCAAATGAACGCTGAAAGTCCAAGTGGAGCAGAGGTATAAACTGCAATGTTCCAGAAGTGTGGAGTCAGTGTTCCGGTTCCAGAGTTCACTGTATTCTGTCAATGCTCACCTCCAATGGTGTCAACACAGTGGCATTTCGCTGCCAAAGAAGCTGTGGACACTCTGTCATTGACATCAGCATCATTCCTAGTCACAGAGACACCACTTACCTCTGCACATCATCTTCTGCCTTTCATTCCCTCAGCATTGACTTGGACACCTACTCACAAACAGAAACATCAATTACTGGACAGGGACCCTGAAAACAAAATGGAGCATACTTACCAGGATGCACTGTGTCAATCATACACTCCTAAAGATCAATCAACTGCAGAGCTAACAAAGATGCACTCAGCTGTCGTGTTACAGTCAATGTTCTGTGAAAGACTGTCAAGTCAGCTGGCTGCACAAGAGGAGAAGCAAAAAAACATGCACAAACAAAGAAGGGTAAACTTGTAGGATATGGTTTACCCAGGCTACTCACCAGTGACGGGTTCCACAACCATGTTGTTGAACACAAAAAGGCAATTGTTGACAAAGAAGTGGCACAGGAAGAATGGCATAAACAAAAGGACAAGCAAACAGAAGTGATGGCAGCATGGAAGGAA
Source organism: Paxillus rubicundulus Ve08.2h10 (assembly GCA_000827395.1). Taxonomy (NCBI): domain Eukaryota; kingdom Fungi; phylum Basidiomycota; class Agaricomycetes; order Boletales; family Paxillaceae; genus Paxillus; species Paxillus rubicundulus. The sequence continues at coordinate 13,154 of KN825684.1, read as the reverse complement.
TCAGAAACAGCACAGCTCAAATGAAATCAAGTTCGAAGACAGGCATTTAAGGATGAGCTTGTGGCCTGGGAAGTGGAGAGGGATTTGGCAAAGGTGAAGAGGTGACAAACTTGGTGGACTCAACCAAAGCTAGGCAAGCTAGAGGCACAATTGCCTCAGCCTGTCCTTGCCGGTGAGTGTACCCTGGGAGAAGCAGTGGATGTGAATGACAAGTGTGATGAGGGCATGGATTCTGATGGTGGTGGGAGTGCAGATGACAATTGATTAGCTGATCTTATGGACTGATAACAATGAGCTTGCTGATATACTCTTTTTAGCCTTGTGAAAGTGGTGGTGTATGTACAATAAGGTGTTGAATTCATACTTGGTCCTACAACACAACATCACCTCTGATGCTGTTTAATTTTTCTTTCTGGAGACCATTCATGTACATATAAATCCATGTGTGAAGTCTGATCTACAAAAAAATTGTGGTGTTGTAAATTGTGAGACATTTGAAAATTGCTGTCACAAATGCCAGTCCTAGAAGGTAGACCTCATGCAGGTTCATCCAATGTCATGTGACTAAGTGTGATTCCAGCATGACATACAATAGAAAATCCACTAGTAATCTACAACATCATTATAGGTGTAGTCCATCAATGAAAATTTAGAGAATATGCATTCCGAAATTTTCATTGTTTCATTTTTTGATTTGGTGATGATTTACAATAGTAGTGAATTTTACACTGTACAAGACAAGCTAAGGGTAGTTAGATGTGGGGCCGAACTCACCTGCTGAAAGTCAGTGCTCACACCCTACAAACTGGCAGCCATCATGCCACTCAAGAAACACCTGTATAGGCAGTGGGCAGAGCACCTGAACAACTCACAAAAGTCGAAGAGGACCAGGACTGGTTCACTAGGCCCAAGTGAAGCTGGCCCTGACAAGGAGAATCTAGTAAGTCAGCCATTACAACACCAGAACATGCTCTGGTGCACCATGCATTGTCTGTAGACTGACCTGGGTTTGTTAGGACGTTGTCGAGGAAACTCACTGGTCCCAGCTCTGAGCGCTTGAGTCTGAGTCAAGGGCTGACTCAGACAGCATGGATTGTAGTACTCCAGTCAACACATCCCATAAAATTCAGCATTTTTTCTTCAATGAAACAGTTAATACATCAGGCCTTGAGCAGCCACATACCAAGGTGACTCACTATGATGCATTGCAAGTTGCCACCACATTTTTTTTTCATACCCGGATCCCAGCATTCTGTCCCTATCACATTGCCCTCTATCTCCTTTGAGTGCCAGCCTGCAACATCACAAGAACTTGAATATGAGCTGCTTTCTGGTCACACAGCACTCTTGCCTGGTAACCTGTGAGGAGGTTTGCAATGACACTATGGCTGAGGCTACTGAGGGTTACCAAGCCCAGTACCTCTTGTCTGAGGTGGATACTGTGTTAGAAAGAATCATCAGATGGAGCCACAAAACTCACCATCTGCTGCCACACTGCCCCAACCAGGCCTCATCCAATCCAGCCAATAAATTGTGTGACATTGAGACCATGTCCCTGCCACTGCCAGTGGCTGTGCTTGATGACTGCCGAAGGTGTGAGGTGGGCGGTACTGGGCCACAGGCAGAACATGGTTGTAGTCAGAGGGACATGGAGGGTGGTGATTTTGGTGTGGAGGACAGTGCCAGTCCTGATTATGTGATAGATGCTGAGACAGATGCTGAGAGCACCATTGGAGATATCACAGAGGGAGGGGAAATGTGCGGCCATGGGCTGACCTGTCAATGGGACCATAGCTTTGAGCATCACTGTCCCCCATCCATTGAAGAGGTTTGCAAGGCCTTGAAGGAACTTCACCTGCTCCTGCAGCCTCCACACCATGACTGAAATGGATATAGACAACCAAAGCTTGACCCCATCATGATGTGGCAACTGGAGTGTGTCGAGATGTTTCTTGATCAGTTTTGCAATGTTGATGTTGATGGCAAGCCCAAAAATAGCGCCACAGGACAGTGGATCCAGGCATCAGATGACACCACCCATTTCATAATGAAGGGGCCATGGCTAGGTCGCAATTTGTGGGCTTGGGGGAAGGTGTTTATCAAGGACTGGACAAAATTACCTATGCACCACTTCAGGAAAGCTAATGTCTCTTGTATTGAGGACAAAAGTCTTGCCGCCGACATCAAAACTGACCTCCAAAGCCTCGGCAAGTACATTCAAGGGCAGGACATTGTTGATTACCTGAAGGATCCTGACATCCAAATGAAGCATGGCTTCACCAAATCAACCTCGCTGGCAATAGCTCAGCAGTGGATGGAAAACCTTGGGTACCACTGGAGAAAGGAACCTAAAGGCCAATATTCTGATGGCCATGAATGCAAAGATGTTGTCAAGTATATACAAACAGTCTTCTTACCTGCATGGACTAATTTTGAGTCAAAAATGCAAAACTGGTTGGTGGATAACCTTTGTACAAGGGTTGACAGAGGGGGAAGTTCTGGAGAACTTGAAGGAAGGAAAGTTGTTGTATGGTTCCATGATGAATCAATGTTCTATGTGAATGATCATAGAAAACTTCACTGGGTCCATTGTTTTGAAGAAGCAGTGCCACAGCCAAAAGGGGAGGGTGCTTCCTTGATGGTTGCACACTTTGTTTTGGCTGATTATGGATGGCTTATGGCTGAGTGACATCAAGGATGCCTCCCTGGGCCTGCTGAAGAACACAGTGCAAGGGTACTTCACTTGCTATTACAGTGAGTGGGATGACCAGCAGTGGAGCTGCCCTGCTGACTGCATGTAGGAATTGCTTGTGGCATTCCCAATGCCACAGTGCTATGGGGCAAAGTGTCCAAGGACCAAGATAAATATATTGCACTGGTTTACCTTCTGCCAGGGTTCAAGGTCACTGACCCATCAAAGATGCACAAGAATGAGGCCATCACCTTGCTGGAGTTCTGGAGAGCATGCCTAGACAAGGACAAGCAGTTGGTGTTTGCCTTCAGTCAGTGGAGGGGCTCCAATGGGACACTGCAGGAACCCATGGATATTGACTCTGCTGACAATGCACAGCAGGTGCCGATGAAAAAGCTCAAGTCCAGGCAATGGGCCATTGTAGCAGAGAAGGACTGGGCACCCATGGCCCAAGGTGCTGCCAATGACTCTGAGGGTTCAGACTGGCCAATAGAGTGGTCGGAATCAGATGCACCCAAATTGGATAGGGGCCACTCAGGGCAAAGGAATAAGGGTAAGGCCAAGAGAGTGAGGAGAATTGTGAACTCCAGCAAGGATGAACTGCCTGCAAACCAAGAATCTCCAGAACGGTTGGCCAATGGTCAGGCTGGCAGCTGGCCATGCAGGTGAGTCCTCAGGACAAGGCCTTGCTTTTTTGACTCACATCATCTTGCAGAATCTTCAAAGGCCAGGACACATCCAAAGCCCACCCTCAAAGGCAGGGCTGTGAAGCCCATGGATGCTAAGGGGTCATCCAGCAGCAAGAGGGCAAGGATGCCTGGCAGAGAACTTGAGGAGGCAGCTGAAGTTGATGCTTTGCAGCCTGCAAAGAAAGCCCGGAAAGACTTCAGTGAAAGGTGTTGGCATGCTACCACTCCCTTTCCTGATGCCAATGATGTTCCCAGCAGTGAAGAGACTTGCAAGTCGACTTGTAAGTGACAAAATACAGTGAACTCCGGAACCGGAACACCAACTCCACATTTCTGAAATGTCAGAGTTCCTACCTCTCTGCCGCCAGGTGGATCTGCTTGGAATCCATGCAGAGTTCATGTGGACTCTTATTGTATCACACCATTCTTCACTTGTCATCACTCCCAAGCCTCCAGGGATGATCCATCACTTTTTTACATCACTTAATTCCATTTCCCCCTTGTTCCTGTTCCTGTTCCCTTCATTATCATTAGTGAGCACTTCTCTGCCCACTCCGCTACATATATATACTTAGTGTTCAAGCCAGGAGCTTGTAGAAGTGCTATTGCACTGATTGGGTTGACTCAGGGAGCTGAAATAAGCTGGGGACCGGAGTCCACTGTGAGTAACCAAAGACTAACTACAGTGGACTCTGAGGACTATGGGCGACCTAATGTAGACAAATGTAAACAGATCAAGTAAACTGCAAAGTAGAAGTTACAAGTCATTGCTCTGCTTGGGCAGAGCAATGGGAACAAGCTGAAATGCTCAACCAAGTTGGTGTCTAAGGTAAGTTGAGGCGTAGAATTTAATAGGATAGGTTAGAAATGAAAGAAAGCACTTATTAGCACTGTATGAACAAGACAAAGTGTAAAATGTGCACAGAGTGCGAAATCACCACAAGTAACAGTTCAATGAACCCACATGAGGCCTACCTTATTGTAATAACTAGGATGACAGGGTGATGGTTGGACCAATCACCCTGCAGCATACCAAGGGGGATTGGGGGCAACACCCCCAACGAGTCAAAGACTCACAGTTTGTGTCAAGGGATGGAGGTGTCTTTGTTGGTGTGAATTGGCCTCTGGGAATGGTAGCTGTGTCCATAATGAACTTGATGACAATGGCAGTAATGATGGGAAGGATGAGCAAAGGAGTGGCCTCTATGTGTAGCGATACTCAGTGTAGCTCAGGAGAATGATGGTTTACTGCACAACGTGCTACGAAAACAAAAGATAATGAGACAAAGTGATTAGAGAGAAGGTTGGGTGAAAACCTGGAGGGTTTCCTGGCCCGAAATTGTGCCCAAGGCTGGGGGTCAAGGTGAGCTGTGATTCCCAATCATTAGGAGCACCAGCAATGCATCCAGCGAAGCTTGATACCCCCAAAATAGGAACTGGGAATTATGTGCGTGGTTACCTCACAGGTAGCATGGTGTAACACATAATTCTGTCTGTGGCCTCCGGGAAATCTTGGAGGTATGGAGCGAGAATTAAGGTGTGGTGACTTAGGTAAATTTTGAATGATTCACCAGCCCATCTGCCCATGGTTTTCATAATGTCAAAGGGAACACCTCGAAGAAGGTAAAAAAGGGTGCTGCCAATGTGGAGGCTGTGCCCCTTGAGATTGGGAAGATGATGTGCCAGAGCAATTGATGCTATCTGTTTTGTGACTTCGGACTTTGAGAGGGGACAAAGCCCTGAGTTTGGGTGCTTCCACGCAAAAAGGTGATCACCCGGTGATGGGTTATTGACTTTAAAGTGGTTGAGCAAGGCTTTGATTGCATTGGAGGGGAGGTCAAGTGGGGCGCATTGTGCATCTTTGCTGTTGGGGGCACACTTTGTGGATGGTATATGAAAGATGGTGACCAGAAGGCCATTATGGTCTTGCGTGTGCGTTACCTGGGCCCAAGTGATGTGTTTTTCTGGATCAAACTTGGCTATGGCGGGGACGGTGAATTCACCAAGGTGCACGGCACAAAAGAAGACGATGGCCATGCAGGCGAAAATGGTTGCATCTCGTGGGTCTCAAAGGTTCATGTGAAGGAGGAAAAGGTTGAGCGTCTCGGTGCGAAATGGTTCATGTTTGGGTCTCTTTGAAGATTTTGGTGCCAAGCGTGACATGCCCTCTAGAAGCGCTTTGAGCTTGTTGGGGTTTACGTTCCATGGGTGCCCATGCAGTAGGTGCCATGCTCAAATGCCCGCTGCATAATTACCAATGGCAGATCCAGAGTATGATCCCGCACAACAGGATAGAAAGGCTGACAGGATGCGGGTGAGGTGGGACAGCAATGGGGCTCGGGAATGGAGTTCAAATCACAATAGACGTGGTAGATGAGGAGGCCGGTTCCATAGATGGCCTTGGTGTTGTCTGCCCACAACACTCCAATGACCTGCAAAATGCAGTCTAGCATGTCTTCAGAGATGGTGTGGGACGTCAAAGCAACTGTTACAATCCGCCCCATGGTTCCAAAGGGCCGCCAGAGACAAAGCCAATCTGCTGCAAGGCAATGTGGACGAAGGGGAATTTGGTGTTAAGTCTGACAGGTATGGGCGGGGTCTGGCTGGGGCTAGGGCACTTGACGTAGCTGAGATTGCTGTGCCAAAACGCAGCTTGTCGGCGGTGTCTTTCTCACATGCCATGCAGGGTGGTGTGTATGATGCTGTCCTCACTGTGGGCAACGGCATTGAATCGTTCAGTAGCTTCTTGTTGCTGCTTAAGATGGTCAATGGCCTTGGTAGTGGAAGGGGGGTACTTTCCTTTGCAGTGGAGATGGAGCTCAAGGGGGGTGAGGGGGCACATTGCGTCAATGAGGAAATGGGTGATTGCCTTAGGGATAGCAATCACAGGGAGGAGAAGGTGGGGTGGCCTGAGGACACCTCTGGATGGGCCATCAGCTGGGTTGTGTTTGCTTGGGACGTATCTAGTGACAACGCTGTCCACGCTTGCTGATTGTTGAATGGAAGAGTGTAGGCGTCAGAATGCTGCGTTGACTTCAGTGTTGCAGTGACAGTTGTTCCACCATCCTTCAACAACACTGGTGTTGTCTCCATATACGATGAGGTGGGACGGATGAGGGATGATAAATGGGAGAGTGCGAATGAGGAGTTCAAAGCCAACTGCCTCGGCCCAGGCAATGTTTCTGTAACCGCTGAGTGTTTGCCATCCCAGGATGAGTCTCCAGGCCCTCCACCACTGACCGATTGTGATAGTGATGCCAAAGCCAGAGCTGGCATTGGAAAACGCTTGGGGGTTGATGTACAAAGGAGGGGGTTTGATGATCTGTATGGCGAGCCCAGACTGGATTACCTCAGTCCACCACACGAGGTCACCAGCAATGTCCTTGTTTGGGTGTTGTTGTTTGAATGGGGCTTTTGCGCAGGTGCCTAGCATGCTTTCCAGGCCTGTTAAGTAAGCCTGGCCTCGAGGCACTATGGAGCAAGTGTGGAGTAGTTTACCATATAATTCTTGGATGTCTTTGAGGCGATGCGCAGGGCGCTTGCACCAATCATGTATTGCACATAGGTATTTGTCTAATTTTGCTGGGCTGAGGGCAACCATGCGGGAATGAACGTCCCACATGAAACCTATGTATGTGGTTGAGGTGCTGAAGGGTTTATCTTTAGAGATCTCCCAGGGAATACCAAGCATTAGTGAAATGCAATCAATGTCAGCTATGTTGTAGGTAAACAATTTGTCGTGCTCAGATCAGGGGAATGAGAACGACAAATCTCCTAAGGGGTGCACACAGTCCTCACTGAATTCCTCAGTGGAACCGTCATTGAGATTGTGCCCTTTGTACCAGATCTGGCCACCAGTTTGCTGCATGCCACCTGCCTTGGTAATTTCTCAATGCCACTGCACCCTGGAGGCATTGTAAGTGTCTAATTGGAGTCTTCAGATGCATACAAAGATGTGATCATCTACCCATTTCTCCAGTTGGCCCATGCCATGTGCACAAAGTATTTCTGCACTGGCGTCAGCGATGTGGCCGTAACCACCTGATGAAGGGGTTGCTCCAAAAGCGGTGCATGTGTTGATGCAGCCATGGGTTTCTGATAGGTGAACCATGGTTGCTGGCCACTGGGAGGGATGCAAAGGTACCATTCAGTACGCTTCTGTGACATCACAGGTTGCCACTTCTGATCCTGGAGGGAGATGGGAGATCAGAAGAAATATTATTGAGAACTTTCCCCATGTGGATGGGAAAAGATCTGAATCAATGGTCACATTGATGGCCGTGTTTGGAAAAAGGGGAATAGGTGTCTGGGGGTATGAGAAGTCCTCTACTAGCCTGAATTTTCCTGGACGGCCGGGTTTGGGAATGATGGATAGAGGGGACAATTGGAAGGGGCCTAGGGTGGCTTCTATGACAGAAAGGGGGAATGGACCTATGTATCTGTCTTTTTCTAGTTCTTTATGTACAATTTTGTCAAACTCAACAGAATATGTGGTAATGGACTCATTATTAGGTGGGGACTGTGAATACAATATGTCTGGGAAGTCTAACATAAAGCCATGTCTGAGGCCAGGGGGAATCTTGTGAAAACGATCTAGGATGCCTGCTAACATGAGTTTGCATCTCCACACCTCAGGTTTATAAGGTGTTCGCACTGCAGGGCTTCTGCACACGAGGGCAGCGCTGAGAGCCATGCATGGTGGCGCCACAATTGGAGCAAAAATGTCTGTTGTCATGCTTCTCAAGGCATCCGTCATCCCATTGCCACCTCCCACAGATGCTGTGCCCGTCTTTGGTGAAGAGGCCTTTGTTAATGCATTCTGTGATGGTGTCATGTGCACCATCCCATGTGTGCATGGCCTTGCATTCAATGACGAGGTGTCAGTGGCGGCCAAGGCATACTGCACAGGGAGGGAAGTCAGGGTTGCCACCAGTTAGGGTGGGGGGAGGGTTGGGTAGAGGGCTGCGAAAGGAACGTGCTTTCTTGACGGCGGATGCTTCAGCAGAATGGTAGGACGGCGGTGAAATGGGACACTTTGTCCTGCTGGGAGCTTGAGTAAGGATGTGGATATTGCCACATTAAGCTAGTGAGGCGGGGACAATGTGACGTGATTAGCGTCTGTTAAGTCTGGCTGACACGTTGCAGGGAAAGAGAAAAGGGAATGAGTGCATTCAGATGTTATGCCATGTGGTATCATTATGTTTGGTTGTTATGCCAAAGGGAACACCACGTTTGGGCGCTATTCCATGTGGTGCCTTATGCTTGGACGTTATGCCAAAGTGAAAACCACGTTTGGGCGCTATTCCATGTGGTGCCTTATGCTTGGACGTTATGCCAAAATTAAAAACATGTTCAGATGCTGTGCCGGTGAAAAGATAGAAAGAAAAAAAAAAGGGGGGGGGGGGGTCACACATACGGATGTTGTGCCATATGGTACCAGTGCACTCAGCTTGTTATGCCAAGTGGTGAGGTCTACGCTCGGGTGTTATGCCAAATAGATGACAACGGGAAAATTTGGGGGGGAGTGCAATTGCAAATGGAAATATATATTAGACAAGGGGAGCGGATGAACCTGCTGCATCAAGGCTATCTGTGCCATAGAAGCATTGTGAACCAACTTGTCTCGAGTCTTGGTGAGGAGGGAGAGGTTGAGTATTGTGAGGTCAAAGGAGGCAAGCAAGCCAATGGTTCTGTGCCATAGCCGACGTACATGAGCCTGGTAAGTGAGCAGGGTGGCTTTGTTGAAAGGAGAGGTGTTGTGACACCATTCATGGGTTTCAATGGTGAGCCACAGGTCAATGTGCATTTGGACATGCGTGTTGGCCCATTCACATTGATGCATCACATTGATCATGTGGAAGTTGGCTTGGCCGACTTCTTCCCAATAGAGGTTGTCGTCTTTGACGAGCAAGGCCTTGGCCTTGGCGGAAGACAAGGCGATGAAAGAGTGGGTGCTGTTCTCCGACTTCATCAGTGTAAGGGCATCATTGTCAAGTGAAGGAAGAGAGCTTTCGTCCTCAGCTAGACCCCAGTTAGTAAAGTAATATAATTTACAATATTCTCCTTTGTGTAGCTTGTTCATGGTGTAGGCAGAAGGAATGATGATAGTCTCCGTGGGGACGGCCATGTTGGGGATTGGTGAATACTTGTTCTTGTACTTCTTCCGCTCTTCCTGCTTCACTAATTCAAGTTTGTCAGCTACAACTTGGCGACACAGTACTGCTTCTTTGGCTGCTAGCCTCTCGGCTTCCAGGATCGCATATGCTTCCTGGCATAGTTTCTCGTCCCAAGACTCTCACTGTTCAGCATTGTTGTCTCTCCAGATGTCTTCAAGCGTGGGAACTATGAAGAGTTGGTCAATGCCACGGTCAGCTAGCCGCTGTCATGTTGCAGCATGCCTGTCAGTAGTGTAGTCTGGAATGACCTCTAAATGCAGGTTCATGACTAGGAAAACAGTTCTGAGTATGAAGGAATGCAAAAACAAGAGATGGAAGATCTCTGATAACCAAATTGCTGGAGGTGCAAGGTGGGCAGAAGCAAAACTCTGCGCCACCTCGCTTCTCACGCATAGACTAGATTCTGTGTGTGCCTCATGCCTCGGCTAACACAGAACAGGAACTGCAAACGTGCAGGGTGGAGATCAAAGACTTATCATAAACAGAAAAATGAACCTTACATTGCCTCTGCGTGTTGACGCTTGCTCTTATGTGGACTGGTAGGGAAAAGAGGGGTTGGAAAGAGAGGCAGCTAATTACATGTATAGGATGAAGTGGAAGGTAGCCAGAGGGAAAAGAAATATGCTTTGTGTGGTTGGGTGAAAACCATTAGGTTTTCCGGCCCGAGGCCAGTCATGATCTGTGAATGGATCTGGATGAGCTGTGATCCCAAAGGTTAGGAGCCCCATCAATGCAGATAGCAAAGCTCGAGACCCATTCTTTAGGAGTAGGGCAACTCACATTACCATACTGGTGGCATTGCAATGTGATTGGAGTTTTCCAGCAAAGGTTGGTTTGCTTGAAGGAAAGATGCGAGTACTAATGCATGGTGACGAAGATATAGAACGAATGCTTCACCTGCCCATCTGCCCATTACTTTCACCACATTGAATGGGATGCCCTTGAGTAGGTAGAAAATGGTACCACCTATTCGTAGGCTGTGTCCTTTCAAGTCCACGAGACCACATTGCTTGGCTATGGATGTGATTCTGGAGATGAAATGGGTTCTGGAAAGTGGATGAAGGCCACTCTTTGGGTGCCTCCATGTGAAAAGGTGGGCACTGGATGGGGCAGGGTTGATGTGGAAATGCCTTCATAGCACCGCTTCTGGGTCCGAGATGCAGTCCTTTTGTGGGGCACACTGTACATCCTCGCCCCCCGGTGCACATTTAGTTGATGGCAAAGTGATCTTTATGACTGGTAAACCATTCTGGTTCGTCAGGAAGGCCACATTCTGACGTGTGACATGTTTGGCTGGGTCGAATTTTGATATGGCCGTTACTGTGAATTCACCTAACCATGCTATGCTGTAGAAAATGTTGACCATGCAGGCATAAATTGCAACATCACCTGGGTCATCCAGGTTGAGAAAGGTTCAAATGTTTTGATGTCATTGATGGTCATGGGGGGATGTTTGGGGTGTTTGGATGAACGGGGTGCGAGGCGTGATGCACCTTGTAAGGTGAGCTTGAGTTCGTTTTGGTCCACTGTCCAAGGGTGGCCATGCAGGAGGTTCCAGGTGCAAATGCCAGCAGCATAGTTGGAAATTGTGGAACCTGAGTATGCTCCTGCACAGCTGGATAGGAAAATGAGGAGGGCTGTGTGTGAGACGGGACAGTGTTCGTGTTCCAGGATGTCATTCAGATCACAATGAAAATGGAAGACTAAAATCCCTGTGCCATATAGTTCCTTTGTGCTGTCTGCCCATGATGCACTGATGACTTCCAGAATGCGATTGAACACGGTTTCTGAGATCCTGTTGGGGGAAGAGAGGTGGGACATTCTTGTGGAGGGGGAAAATGGGACCCAAAGATGCAGTCTGTCTTTGGCTAGACAGTGGGGCCGGTGTGGGGAAGGAAGGGGGCGCAGGTTGGGGTGGTATGGGCGGGGTTTGTGCTCTGTGGTAGGTTTTGAAATGCTGGGGTTGGAGGAGGGCAGAGGCGAGTTGAAATGCGATGGAACAGACTCAATTGTCCTGGAGGACGCGGACAATGAGCTCATCCTTGAGCTGGGTCTCCGCTCAGATGCATTTGGCTTCTTGCTGCCGCATAGTTTGTCGAGGGTTCTGGTGGCGGTGGCTGAGTATCTGCCTTCTTGGAGCTCTCTGAGAGGGGTGCTGTTGTGTCTGTGAGAAATTCTCAAGCATGCTCAGGGACGTCCAAGGGAGGTAGGAGGAGGCCGGGAGGGCCGTAGACTCCTCTGGATGGTGGGTCAGCGGGGTCGTCAGCGCTGGGGACATAGCAGGGAAGGACGGAAAGGATGTGTCGAGATGATTTGAGGAAAGTATGGATACTCTTGAAAACAGTGTTGACTGTGTGGTTACGGTGCCCGCTGATGCGCCATCTGTCCACCACACTGGTGTTGTCACCATGTACAATGAGGCCTGTTGGTTGGTTGAGTAATGTGTCAGTGGCACAGATGAGAAGTTCAAATCCAATGGCTTCAGCCCATCTGATGTCTTTCTTGCCATGGTGCATGTTCCAGTCCGCTTGGAGTCTCCAGGCTCTCCACCTCATTCCGATGATGATGCTGATTCCAAGGCCAGAACTGGCATCTGAGAAGGCTTGGGGGTTGAGCGGTGTGGATGGGGTGGAGATGGGTCATATGACCACACCCACATGGATTCTGTTGAACCACCAAAGGAGGTCTTCTTGAATGCCCTTGTCAGGGTGGTGTGGGAGAAATGGCTGCTTGGTGCACATTGCTAACATGCTTTCTAGACCCGTTAGGTAGGTGCAGCCTTGCGGCACCATCAAGGCCGTGTGTAGTAACTTTCCGTACAGTTCCTGTATGTGTTTGAGCGTGTGCCTGGGTCGTGCCAACCAATCTTGTGTCACTTTGGTGTATTTCTCAACTTTGGCTTTGCTGAGTGCTACTGTGCACCTTCCAATATCACAAATGAAACCGATGTAGATCATTGAATTGGAAAAACGGTTGGTCCTTTGAGGCCTCCCATGGGATTCCTAGATCATGTGAGATTTTGTCTATGTCGTCGAAGCAGTAAGAGAAATGTGCGTCTTCCTCCGATCAGAGGGAATTGCCAGTGAGGTTTTTTATGGGGGAGCTGCAGTCCTCACTGAATTGCTCTGTCTCACTGTTGGGAAGGTCTGCGCCACTGTACCATATGTGGGATCCAGTGTGCCATTGGCTGGTTTGTGTTATGTTTGTATACCATCACTTTCGGGCTTGGTTGTAATCTGTTAGGTGTGTGCAGGAAATCCTGAAAAAGATGTGGTTGTCGACCCACTTGTCAAGCAGGCCAATGCCATTGGCCCAGAGGATCTCTGCTTGTTGCGATATTTTGGACACCCCCTATCTTTTTCTTGATCACCTGACCCATTGTACCATCACATGACCAGATCTTTATCTATTTCCTTTCTTGTCAATTGTTCAACCAGTCTCTCGAGCTAAAGTCCTATGGCTGTGTTCCTTCTATGACATTCTTTCTCTTTCCTACCAATAGCCTTTATCTCTCGCTTGGTCTGTGTGCACTTCTCCACTGTATATAATCTGTGTCCTGTGCGAATCCACATCGGTTGGATGACATAAGAGGGTCCC